>JAWQFJ010023668.1:10000-20779 GCA_034096865.1 Theodoxus fluviatilis | reverse complement strand
AGGAGGAGGAATAAGGAGGAGGAAGGAGGAGGGGTTGTGCATCAGCTAAGCAAGGGGGACACAAAGGTGAAAAAGTGGTATTAGATCGGTGTACCAAACCAAAACTCTCCCCGTAATTTTCCAAAGCCTACTTTGTAGTCATACCACGAACGAAAGAAATCAACAGATCCATCTTTGCGTCTTTGAAACACCTGAAAAGAGACATTCATTTCGTCTAAAGCTTTGAAACGATCTCTCTCTCTCTCTCTCTCTCTCTCTCTCTCTCCCACTTCCGGCGAAACCCGCCAATAGTCAGCACGCTGCACATTAGCCGATACCCAAGATGTTCCGTCACGCGTCGTCTTTCTCCTGAGAGTACACCAACAACTAATATATTATCGTTCAGCAACCCGTAGTCGCGCGAACAAGAATAATGTGCAGCATCCGAGCGAACCTTTATTTCCCGACACGCAACAATTGAGGAGCAATGGTCACTGCTTTAGAATTTACATACCCTCCCCCAGCCTCGGCCCACAACAACGCTGAAACACTAAAATTATCTACGTTACTCACATGTGGCAGCAACAAAAACACCAACATCAGCACTCAGTTTTTATCACTACGACACCACCACACAGAACGACACGCCCGAACGAGTATGACAGTCGCAACTACCAGCATCGTACACAGCACACCGGAAGAAATACGCACTAGCAAGACACACGCACGCCCGCAGAGCCACAAAAAGAAAAAGCTACCAGATAAAGACTCTTGCGAACTGAAACAAGAGGGTGAGTCGCAATTCACAAGAGCAATCATAACAGAGGTACTAGGTCCACATCCCAAGATGCTTAATCAATCGAGCTATTCAACAAATCAGGGCTAAACAAATAGACAATGCATCCTTTTCGTCGTCACCGTGCCCTCTGCCTATCTCTAATCCGCCAAACCCACACCCACAAGAAAACATAAGGACAGGACACCGAGAAAGAGAATGCTTGAGAAGGTGAAAGCACACAAGAAAGCACACAGGCCTTATCGGCGGCAGCAAACAGGCAGCGCTAAGGAGATATCGGAGCGCATCCGCACCAACTAATGTACATGCAGATACGTGCGAATAAGGCAAGGATGAATCAATCAGATTACTCAGTATATTATCAGAACTCCTCACACATCAGCGATTGTGTTGGAGAGAGGATTCACTCATATTCCACTCTTCTTCTTTACTTGTCACTTGAGCGACATGAACCTGAACAAGTCTACTCTGAAGCGCTTGCCATGTTTGCCGCACACCAGCACGATACTAAGGGGCATGTGACCTTGGACATTTACACTTGGGTGCAATTGACACACTTCGCAGCATTCGTACGTTACTTAACGTTGCTTTGTGGAGGACTATTAATGAGCGAGCGTGAGTTATAATGCCGCGAGGTCCCAACTGCCCGGCACCGCCAACTCGGGGACCGACCGAGAACAAGGGCTGGATGGTTCTTGATCTACGCAGCACACCCTAGAGCGATCTGGACACAGACCATACGCACGGAACGCACACACGAGAGGACCAATTGACCATGCACGGTGGAAACAGTAATGAGAGATGTCAAATATGTGATTGCACAGAAGGGTTATAAGTGTGTTGCTGAATTGTTGCGTTTCTCCACTAAGGTATCTCTGTGCACAGATTGGGCAGGTCGGGGTTCTTCTCCAACA
This sequence comes from Theodoxus fluviatilis, assembly GCA_034096865.1. NCBI lineage: Eukaryota > Metazoa > Mollusca > Gastropoda > Cycloneritida > Neritidae > Theodoxus > Theodoxus fluviatilis. The sequence goes on along the minus strand of JAWQFJ010023668.1, from coordinate 19,090 downwards.
GTTTGTTGATGTCTCGAAAAGAAGACACGACCGCTAGTGATATACGATAGAGAGAACTGGCCCGCACAAGTATTGGGAGTCAATCAAGAGGAACACGACAGTAGCGTTCCTTTCTCCAAATACTTATGATATGAGGACATAGCTTTCCCCCCCCCCCCCTGCTGTCCAGAAACCAGGGAAAAAGCTGATCTCCAAATGCAGTTCACACCAAGAGTTACTGCAATGCTTCATATCTAGATTCTATAACAACGGAGGCGCAAAGTAAAAAATAGCCACAAAGGAATGAGAGCACGACGTGAACACGTCCCTGCATCATAGAGGTGGCAGCGCCGAAAAAACGGTCTGACGAGACCAAGGACTCGGAAGGTGGGGATGCAAGAGACAGAGTGGACAAACAGTTGGGAACGGATAGAGGAAGGCGACAGATAGTAGCAGAGGAGATCGTTTCAAAAGCTATTTTAGACGAGTAATGATAATGTCATATAGCTGCATCAAAGGGTTTCAAAGACGCAGAAGATGGAAATCTGTTGATTCTTTCGTTCGTGGTCTGACTACAAAGTGAGGCACTGTGGAAAATTACGGGGGAAGAGTTTTGTTTGGTAAGAAAACACTACTTTTCACCATGTGGTCACCAACTTGCATTAAGCTGAATCGCACAACCCCTCCTACACCTTCCTCCTCCTTAATCCTAGCCGCCGATAGTTGCTCCTCACTTATCATCCTACCTCGTCAAGCGCCCGCGGGAAAGGGCAGATGGTTGTCTGCTGCTGACGCTGCTAGCACTCGGCATCGCCTCCTGAGACCGCCTCACTACCTCGTCAACCTCCTACAGCCGCCTACCTAGAGCCTCCGCCTGGCTGAAGCGCGGCGGACCTCCTTCGCCTCACTCCGCCACTCCCTCTCGCCACTCCTCAAACTGTACACACAGAAAGGCGCCTCCTCCTCTTCCTCTCCTCCCTCCTCCTCCTGCTGCACTCCTAATAACTGCTGCTCCTCCTCCTGCCGCTGCCTCCTCCTGCTGCTACCTCCCTCAAGACCTGCTGGCTGCTCCTCCTGGCTGCGTCTCTCCTGCGGCTATCCTCTGCTCCTCCGCCTACTCCTCCTGCTGCCCCTCCCTCCTGCTGTTGCTCCTCCTGCTGCTGCTCCTCCTCCTCCTCCTCCTCCTCCTGCTGCTCCTCCTCCTGCTGCTCCTCCTCCTGCTGCTCCTCCTCCTGCTGCTCCTCCTCATCCTCCTCTTCCTCCTCTTCCTCCTCTACTCCTTTTTTTCCTCGTCCTCCTCCTCTTCCTCCTCTTCTCCTCTTTCTCCTCGCTTTTCCTTTTTTTCCTTTTTTTCTTTTTTTCCTTCTTTTCCTCCTTCTTCTCCTTTTCGTTCTCCTCTTACTCTTCGTCCTCCTTTTCCTGCTCCTCCTTGTCGTCCTGTTTCTCCTCCTTCTTCTTATCGTCCTCCTTTTTCTGTTCCTTTTCCTCCTGCTCCTTTCGTCCTTCTGTTCGTCCTCCTCCTTCTCCTATTTCTCCTTCTTCTCCTTCTCCTCTCACACTGTTTCCTCTTCTACTATTTTTCTATGTCGCCACATTTTGGGTGACTGCACGATATACTTTTATCTCCCAGTTATCGGGTCTGTCTAAAGGCACCATTCCTCCGCCATCTCCACTTCCTCACAGGCGTGAAGATAAAGGCATTTTTGGCTTTTAAAAATTCTCTGCAGTAGTACATTGTACAACAATGCGGAGTTAGAGCTTTGTAGAAATGCTAACATGGAATCTCCTCTGCTCTCGTTTAGCTGGTTACAATCGACTATCGGTCAAGCATTCTCATCACCTAACCAGATCATCTGCTGTTGTATTTATGAATCCTTGCTTTGAAATCAGACAACACACTAATGATCTCTCTCTCTATCTCTCTCTCTCTGTCTTTCTCTCTCTGTCTGTGTCTCTGTCTCTCTGTCTCTGTCTCTGTCTCTCTGTCTCTGTCTCTCTCTCTCTCTCTCTCTCTCTCTCTCTCTCTCTCTCTCTCTCTTGTATGCATCTGAACTGTGGGGTTTAAGGGTGCACACAAATGTTGAGAAAGCACACCTATTTGCGGGCAAGCGATATTTGAATGTAAATACTAAGACGAAAAATAATTTAGTCTATGGTGAAACGTGAAGATTCCCTATCATAGTGAATAGCACAGTTAGGGCCATTAAGTAATGGTTTAGAATCCAAAAAACGCCAGATGATAGATTACCTAGACAGGCGCTCCTCATGCTCGAAGGTATATCAGTCCCTGACGATATGAACTGGTTAAAGTGGGTAAGAGACTGTCTGTGTAAATCAGGATTTGCCTTTGTTTGGTTAAATAGAGGAACAAATAATGAAAGGAGCTTTCTCAGAAACTTTAAAGTCAGACTACAAGATTGCTTCAGACAGGAAATGGCATAGTAGATTAAATGAAAGCGAACGTTACCTGGTATACAGTGTCCATAAAGATTCATTCGAATGTGAGAAATATCTTAGTACCATAGAAATAGGAAAGTTTAGGGATGCAATAATACGCCTTAGATTAGGAATAAGTGACCTGCGCACTCACAACACGTTCAGCGGAGAGGACACACACTATCCATTTTGCACATATTATGTAGAAGATGAAATTCATTTCCTGTTAGAATGTGAAATTTATAAAGATCTTAGAGAAAAATATGTAAAAAGGTATATCCAGTATTTAAATAACAGAGGCTTAACCTTTTTGATTGATGGACATGGATACATTAAGACGAAACATGTTGCTATGTTTATACATTATGCGCTCAAACGCCGTCGTCAATCTTAGTTGCATTGTATTAGTAAAAATCCACGGTCAACCCAAGATCAAAAGCTAAAATTCACCCACTTTCCACCCCACGACCCGCCTTGAACCATGGTAACCTAATCTACAATAATATACTTGTTTGTACATGCATAAGCACACTGTATGACGCGGTAAGACCCTGCTTGACTCTTGGTCACCATGTACATCCCCCCCATCCCCCACCCTCCACCACTACCTTTGCTTAGCTATGTTTCAAGAAGGAAACTAAAGCATGTATGTTCACATTCTTCCTTTTTGCTTTCGCCAAATTGTTCGTGGATGCAAAAGCAATACGCTCAGAACAACTGTACAAATTGTGACGGGCAGTCGGCCTTGCAATAAAAAATTCAAAGTCAAGTCTCTCTCTCTCTCTCTCTCTCTCTCTCTCTCTCTCTCTCTCTCTCTCTCTCTCTCTCTCTCTCTCTGTCTCGTCGTCGAATGACTCGTTCGGTCGCTCGAGGCAGAGGTGGTGGTAGAGGCGGCGGCAAATGATAGTCCTGTCAGCGAAACGAGCAAAGTGAGTCCTAAAGGTTCTGTTCACTCCTTTATTTTTGATTTGTTAATTTGGAACATTGATGAACTCTTCTCGAAATTCGATGACCCCGACCTTTTTATTATCTTAAAGAATTTCCCTTTTGTTTGCCTGTACGAAACGTTCATGCTCACAGTAGAATTGTCTCGTTTGCTGCCTGATCATGCGGCATTTGTCTCTCCTGCAAAGAAACTCTCTAGTCACGGCCGAATGTCGGGTGTTGTTGTTTGTCTGATCCATCGCTCAGTGCAGAAGTTTTTCCAGTTAATAGAATGCAAATGTGATAATACCATAATATTTAAAATCTGTAAAGAATTCTACCACGGTGAGAGGGACATTTTGATGTTCAATGTATGCATTCTTCCAATTGCTTCCCCCTACTACGAATTAACTGGTGACAGTAATGGAATTGATGTCTTGTGCAAATGTATCCTTGATGTGTGTGAAGTACATGACGATTGCTCCATGATTTTTGCGGCGATTTCAATGCTCGGGCAGGCTGCCTTAATAAAAACTATTTGGACAATCTCAGTGACATTTTTTCAAACGTATTAGAAGAATCGAGATGTGCTGTCGATGAAACTGTGAATGAGTTTGGAGAGTACCTACTCGAGCTATGTGTGGGTTTTGAGTTGACTATCTAAAATGGCTGTGTGGACGAACAAAACTCGAGTGGGTACACTTTCATTTCTCCCCAAGGTTGTAGCACCATTGATTATTGTATAGTTTCTAAGGATCTGGTTTACAAGTTTGAGGCATTTACGATGGGCGACTTTATACTATCACCGCATTTGTCTCTTACATTGTCCTTCCGATGTCATAGCCCTATTGAATTGAGTGAGAATGAACGGAATAGCTGCTTTACAAAAATCGTACGGAATGACAATTCGGAAGAAACTTTCAAGAGTAATTTACGTGAAAATCTTAATAATTTGGATGCTGTGAGTGGTTACAATGAAACAGTGGAAGTGAACAGTGCTACTGTAAGCCTAACGGAAAGTCTTGTGAATGCCGCTAAGTTCATGCAGAAACTTTGCAGGCCTTATTTGCACGTGCAAGGTTGCAGGTGGTTTGACAAAGAATGTGCAGTAACTAAAAAGCAAACCAGTAAATGCTTGCGTGCCTTCCTTCGCTCTCATTCTGATCAGGACAGAACTACTTACCTCAGGTGCAGGAACTATTATAAGCAGCTAATACAAACGAAGAAAACCAACTATAGACAAGGTGTAACCAATAATTTGATTAGTAATGTAAGAGATTCCAAGTTGTTCTGGAAGCAAGTTAAATCTCTTCGTAGACACAATGCATTATCCAGTATCGATCCAGATATTTGGGTAAAACATTTTCAGAATGTTTCCACGCTCGTTAACAGCTCCAATGACTCTGAAATACCGGTGCACCACGATTGGCCTAAATTCGTTTCGCCTAAATTCGTTTCGCCTAATTTCAGTTCGCTTGAATTCGGTTAGTCTACATGTTGTCATAGGGGGTCGTTTCGCCTAAAATCAAGTTTCGCCTAAGGGAGAGTGTGACCTTGCAATACACACAATCAAATCCCAACACGTTTTAATTTGCAATGTGTTACTTTATTTCTAACATTAATGACATCATATGAAATCGCATGCCCACAGGAATATACACAGTAATTGAATGACATGTTAAAAAACACACTAAGAAAGATTTCACAACATGTACCATCCTCAGTTCATTCTCAAAAATCACATGTGTACGGCATACGAGCAAGTGTCGAGGAATGTTAATCGGACATGAGCAGATTCCCCTCGCAGGAAAAAAAAGCAAGAATTGATATTCGAGAGTAATGAAACATTAGGCGATATTCGTGCAGAAAAAAACGAAGGGCGATATTCGAGAGTAATGAAACATTAGGCGAAACGCAACATTAGGCGAAACGACCGTTATCATTAGGCGAAACGAGCAAAATTGACGCTAGGTGCAGTGGCGGCAATTACGCCTAAATTTGATGGATTAGGCGAAACGAATTTAGGCCAATCGGCGTGTATCCGGAAATATACATTTGCAGGTCGATCAGTATCACTGATGATAGTATCTTGAATTCAGAAATCATCCAGTCTGAAATAACTGATGCCGTTAACCATCTTAAGAAGAAAAAGGCAGCGGGTATGGGCGGTATAGTGTGTGAAATGCTAAAATGTTCTCTACCAATACTTATGCCCTACCTCCTAAAATGGTTTTTTCCTACCCTTTGGTCCCATTCCTTGATAGTACCCATTCATAAGAAAGGTTCCTTAACTTTTCCTGATAACTATAGAGGGATCTCTCTGACTAGTGTCTTCAGCAAAACATTCCTACATGTTCTGAATACTAGACTGCAGGCTTGGGCAGATGAGAATAGTCTTATTGGTGAGGAGCAAGCTGGGTGTAGAAGGGGCTACTCGACAATTGACAATATTTTTGTATTATATAACGTTGTGCAACGGTACCTCAACCGAAATAAGAAAGTGTATGTTTTATTTGTTGACTTCCAAAAGGCGTTCGACAATGTAGACAGACGAGCGATTTGGAAAGTTTTGGAAGGTCATGGGGTCAGGGGTAAAATGCTCCAAATGCTAAAGGCAGTATACAAAACTGTGACATGTAGTGTCAGATGTCAGGGTCAGGCATATGGGTCCATCAATTGTCACCGGGGACTTAAACAGGGTTGCAAAATGTCTCCTTTATTATATTCCTTCCTCGTTCACACCTTAGTTCCGAAGTGATTGCTAAGGAAAAACATGGAGTCCAATAATAATAATAATAATATGTTTATTTATAAGGCGCACTTCCTCCACACAGTCAAAAAAGTACATAGTGGAGCTCTAGGCGCACACACACACAAAAACACGCACACATTATCATACAGTTTGAGCCTGAACATGAAACGCACATACGCACGTTATAATACAACATGCATCCTACACGTGAAGAAACACACACATGCATTATATACAAACATGAGCCTGAAACATTCAGGAAGTACGAAATATTTTCAATAGGACTTAGAGAACAAGTGGGTTTTCAGATTTGACCGAAAGGAAGCTGCAGTGTTTGCATGACGCACTGAGAAGGGGAGTCCGTTCCAGGTGGTAGGACCCTGGTATGAAAAAGTACGCTGACCAAATGTTTTTGACCTAACGGATGGAATTTTGAAGATGCGAGTGTCGCAAGAAGAGCGAATTAGAACCAAATGGTACAGAACTATTTTTGTTATTGTTTGTGGATGACATTGTGCTTTTAGCTGATACTGTAATAGGTCTGCAGAATCAGATCAATAATCTTAAGAACGCCGCTGATAGATTGGGACTGATGATTATTACGGATAAAACAAAGGTTGCTATCATTCGAAACGGAGGGTACGTAGCTGCCAGAGAAAAGTGGGTGATAGGAGATAGTAACCTACAGGTTGTCTCTCAATATAAATATCTTGGAGTTACCTTCTCTACTAGATTATGTACAAATACAATGCTATCTGAGCTGGTCGTCAGAGCCAAAGCAGCGTCAATCCAAATCCAAAGGACCTTGATGAAACTTACCTTTGTCACACCAGATATATTTTATAAGATTTTTGACGCTCAAATACAGCCAATGATATTATACGGGTCAGAAATTTGGGGCACCAATGACTGTAAACGAATCGAGACTGTCCATATGTACATGTTGAAGTGGTTTCTTAATGTTGCCTCTAAAACGCCAAATGCGATGATATATGGTGATGCAGGCAGATATCCATTAAACATAAACGCTCAGATACGCTCAGTCAAATATTGGGTTAAATTGCTTAGAATGAACTCTAACAGATATCCTTATCAAGTATACATGTCCATGCTTAACGCGGTAGACGCAAAACATAATTGGGCAACAGACATAAAAATGCTATTGAATAAACATGAGTTTAGAAGGGAATGGGAGTGTCAAATGGTTCAAAATGAAACTTCGTTAAAAAGGCAGCTGAAAAGTAGATTGCTTGAATGCTATAAGGCTGAATGGAGAAATTGTGTACAGCAAAGTACGAGATATACCTTCTACAAATGAGTAAAAACAGAATATGGTATAGAGCCATATCTCTATATATTAGACATAAAAGTATTTAGAGATGCCTGGGTGCGTTTCCGAATGGGAATAAGTAACTTATTTGTACATAAGTATAGATATAGTCCAATAGCTCGCCCAATTATATAAATATTATGCATGGAGACAGATGAAGAGGAAATTCATTTTTTATTTCATTGTCCAGCTACATATGATCTCCGAATGAAGTATGTATTACCATTTATCCAACTTGGCACTAGTGAACCTGTTTCTGACATTTTCTTAACTGATGATGTTTATGCAATTAGAAGCATTGCGACGTACCTTTATAAAGCTTTCCAAAGACGAGCAGAGGCAATGCTGATGGTAGACAATCATAGATACCTCTTTGAGAACTAAAACTCACCGATCTAGCGATGGTTATTAATTCTAGTTGTCACCGTTGTCCAGTAGCAGATTGGGAAGTGTTCATATCATTATAATTCTGTGTAACTGTTTGTGATTTGTAATGGGCCGGAGGCCCCCACAATAAAACCAATTGTTCGTTGTTCGTTCTCTCTCTCTCTCTCTCTCTCTGTCTCTCTCTCTGTCTCTGTCTGTCTGTCTCTCTTTATCTCTCTCTCTCTCTCTCTCTCTCTCACTCACTCACTCACTCACTCATTTCTTACCCCAGGCAATAACCACCTCCATCGCCTGACCAAGGCAGGCCTGACCACACTGAGGGTGGATCTGGGGGACTGGGAGGGTAACACCAGGTATGCCCAGTACTCCAACTTCCAAGTGGGACCGGCCTCGGACTACTACAGACTCAACGTCTCGGGCTACAGCGGAACCGCTGGTAGGCGAGCCTTTTTTGTCGTCGAGGAGCGATGGAGAATTATTTTTAGATATCGGTAACAAACTGAAGTGAGTTGCTGAGAGTAAATGTTTGTTGTCCTTGCTGGTCCTCACGAAACATCTAGCGCGCTTCGTTTCGAAATGTACCAACAGTGATCAGAGACGAGCGCTCACGGCGAGCGCCTGTGTAGAGTGTTCATGTAGGAGAAAGCTTTGGACTTCGCGAGCGCTCGCCATGAGCGCCCACAGTGATCAGAGACGAGCACACACGGCGAGCGCCTGTGTAGAGTGTTCATGTAGGAGAAAAGCTTTGGACTTCGCGAGCGCTCGCCGTGAGCGCCCATTTCTAAATATTCTTTTTAAATCTGTTCGAAATGAAACAGGCCTCTGTTACCGTAAAACGATCGAGTATGATGCTATCGGATCGCAGTATACAGATCTGTAAATAGGAGTTACGGGATATCTTTGCTTGAAGATAATGGACATCTCCAAGGATATATATATATATATATATATATATATATATAAGAATTGATCCTGTGTGTGTGTGTGCGCTCGCGTTCGCGCGCGCGTGTATGTGTATGCTTGCGTGCATGTTTGTAGGCGTGTATTTGAGTGTATGTGCATGTATGTACGTGTCTGATGTCATTTCTTGTCTTTTAGCCAGCATGCCAGTCATTCCTCCATCCGAGAGTCCTTTCGTCCACCCATCCGTTTGGTTCTCGGTCAGTCCCTCATTCACATTCTGTGTCTGTGTTCGAGGATGCACGTGACATGCAAGCATCAGAACATGCGCTGCCAGACAGAGACATGAACAGATACTGTGCGTGTTGATGACCTGTGAATT
>JAWQFJ010023668.1:0-2500 GCA_034096865.1 Theodoxus fluviatilis | reverse complement strand
CAAAAGACTTTCTTCTCCGACCCTTGCGCTGATTCGCAAGACTTTTAACCTTGATACATTTTGATTCGTTGATTTTGTTGTTGTCGTAAACATTCCTTCGAAACAGACCGCTGGCCTATTCGATTAAACATTTGTCATTGTCATTGTCATTCTCTCTCTCTCTCTCTCTCTCTCTCTCTCTCTCTCTCTCTCTCTCTCCCTCCCTCCCTCCCTCTCTCTCTCTCTCTCTCTCTCTCTCTCTCTCTTTGTCTGTTTCACTCTCTCTGTCTGTTTCACTCTCTCAGTCCGACTACAAGAATGCTTTAGACAGGAATGGCATGGTAGGATAGGTGAAAGCGAGCGTTTTCTACTATACAGTGTCCATTAAGATCCATTTGAATGCTAGAAATACATCCGTACCATTCAACTAGGAAAGTTCGGGATGCAATTATTCGCCTTAGATTAGGAATAAGTGAACTGTGCACTCACAACACGTTCAGTGGAGAAGACACACACTATCTATTTTGTTCAGATCATCTAGAAGATGAAATTAATTTCCTTTCAAAATGGGAAACATAGAAGGATTTTAGAGAACAATATGTAAACAGACTTATTCAGTATTTAAATAACAGAGGCTTTACCTTTCCGATTGACGTACGAGGATACATTACGACAAAACATGTTGCTATGTTTATACGTTATGCGCTCAAACGCCGTCGTCAACGTCTCCAAGACAGCGAGCAACTTTAGCTGTACTGTATCATTAGAGTATCCAGTCAACCCGAGATTAATAGCTAAAATCGAGTCATTCCCCACCGCATGTTCCATTCCACCTTGAACCATGGTCGCATATTCCACAAAATAAGTAAAGATGTTTGCATATGCAGAAGCACACCACATGCCTGGGAAAGACCATGCATGCCACTTGTTCACCTTGCCATTCCCCCCTCCCTCCCCTCCACCCCCCCTCTCCCCACCCACCCCTGCAACCTTCTCCACCACAACTCTTTCCTTGACTATACTTCAGGAATTAAACGTGAGCATGTTTGTTTATTTTCTACCTTTTTACTGTTGCCATATTAGCAAAGATGTCCATTTGTGCAAATGCAATACACTCAAAATGAGTAACCAATGCGTTTACCGTTCAAACACTAAACATTGTAACGGACCATCGACCGTGCAAGAAAGAATTAAAAGCTCCCTCTGTCTCTCTGTGTTTTTCTCTGTGTCTCTCTGTGTCTCTGTCTCTGTCTCTCTGTCTCTCTATCTCTCTGTCTCTCTCTTACTTGAGATAGCTTTGTCGTGGACAGATGTGTTCATTCGAGCTCTGTTTGACGAACAATGTTTGCTGTAAAAGTACTTTATCACAAGCTACATACGAGGGGAGGAGGGATGTCAAATATCCTATCTTTCCCCCTCCCCCCACCTCATCCTTCTTGGGGACAGGAAAGGGTGGGTGGGGAAGGGTGGGGAAGCACAGCGCGAGGGATGTCAAATTTCCCTGCAGCAGTGCTGTGTTATCTACGATGTGTAAAAAACAATACATTTATGTTCTTCAAATTCTTTATCACTAGGTACAGAAGGTGGGAGGGCATTGGAGAGAAGACGGGAGGGTGAAGGGAATGAGGGAGGGGGGCAAGGAAAGAGGGGGGAGGGGGGAGGGGCGGAAACGGGTAGGGTACGGGTAAGGGGGAATTCAAATATCTCAATGTCCTGCTAAGTAATATACGATTTGTAGCAAACGATTTTTGTTCTGAAGGGTGTAGGAGTTGAGTGGGGGTGGGGGAGCAAATGGGGAGGTATGGGGGTAGGGTGAGGATGAGGAATGGCAGGGGAAAGAGAGCGGGAGGAGTGAGGAAGCGGGGTTCCGTTGTGGAGCTTCCTGGCTGTTTTCTTGAATTCTTTGAGAACAAAATTCAAACCATCAGACGGGATCTCGATAGTTTTCTTTATCAAATTTGTGACCCCGCACCACCAAACCAGTCTTAAGGTGGATTTTATCATTTTTGAGATGTTTATATTTTGAATTCTACAGAGTTTCCTGATTAATTTGACACCAAAACGAACCTGGTAGCTCAAAAATTGTGGAAGTTATAACGAGTTGAAGTTGAAAACTCAGTCGCGACTTGTTTTGAGAAAACGGACCTCAAAGTTTTGCATGCAATCCTCACACATTCTCCTTAGCAACAGGGATCTTAGAATTATCCAATCATCTTGATTTTTTGCACAGCAGAAGAAACGAAAGAAAGCGCGCGAAAGACCATGTGTTGAGGTTCTGCAAGGGTTACGTGTTGTTTTGCAGGGTCAAAATTGGTCGATTTTGGCAAATAAAAATGCTCTAAATTATCACAATTATAACTTTAATTAATTTTTTAATGCACTTAAATACATTTTTAAGACATAAAACTTATACCATTTTATAGATTAATTTTTAGAGAATGCAATGAACCGAAAACCTCAATTTCGCCCAGGCAGACCCCCACCACCTTCAGAGCTGTGTAGCGCCGTTTCGATGATGCGA
>JAWQFJ010023667.1:105000-127225 GCA_034096865.1 Theodoxus fluviatilis | reverse complement strand
CCTAAAAAGAGTTTTCATGTACACACCTATTGCGCTGGTACAGCTCAATCCTATATAAGTCCTATTAAATCACCATAGCCCACGGACACAGTTTTTAAATAACGGCTACAATTTTATAATCGTTTCGACGGGTTTTTCATTGCAATTGTGATGATATAATTATCCGGAAAACCCCTGGAGTTCACTATAGGAGACGACTTGATTGTTGAAAGGAGGCTCGTTAAGATGTTGTAGTCGATGATTGAGCTACAGGCATGTAAAGGCATGCTTGAATTAAAATACCAGGAAAAGGAATGCGCAAAGCGGCTAAAACCCAAAACGCCAAAAACATGCATATACGCTCACGGTGCAGTAGCCTATTGTATAGCCAAACACTTTGTGTTGGCCTCAGTCAATTTCATCAATAAGCTTCTTGGCGCTGGGACCGGTGTTGGGATCATTATCCGTAGACGACACAGATTTATGAAGCTCAGTATTCTCCACGTATCTGCATCTTGGCCTGTGCAATAAATTTACTAACAGTAACAGCAGTTGGGAATGGTTTGCTTTTTTAAATCGCCGACTATATCGAAAGTATCCGGCGCTAGCCTTCTTATGAGCCCTTTGATATCCGCCTACGAACCCGCAATAGAATTACAGCCCCGTACCTAAAGAAAGCAAAGAATCAGAGACTGTTCATCGTGCCATCACCGCAGACAAAGTCGTCGGCAAAACCTGCCGTGCGAATATGGTTGTTTAATAGTAATTGCGCTACATATCGCATGTACCGGTCCTTTCCTGCTGCCTATGTGGCTACCATGGAACGAAGCAGATGACAAGCAACGATTTAGGAGGAAGTCGCGGCCGGCTATGTCGCTAGACCGACGCAAGCTTCGACTCTTCAGATGTGGATGCTGTTGTGTTTGGAGCTGCCATTACGCTGCATTGGGCTCCTGAGCCTACCCGGCAGACCCGCTGCTCAGCCCGGATGGGACTGGGCTAGGCCGCTATGCCGGGCAAAAAAACAAACTCTACCATGGGCTCGTCGGAGCTGGTATCGGACTCCTACTACTAATGCTACTGTCATAATGTCCAAGGGAAGCGATTCCTGACGCTATCGAGCTCTCACAGTGGGCCACTCAAGAGGAGGAAAAAATAGTAAATACCACTTCATCAGCTATCGTTGGCTTATTCACAACGCAGTGCGGCTTTCATTCGGCGTATTGATGTCGAGCCCGAGGTCACATATGCAAATAAGGGAAATATCCACAAGGACAGGAAAGGAACGTGATAACTACAGACTTCTTATGTCGGTTTATTGCACAGTGAGAGCGAACGGCGACAGGGGAGATTGCTAATGGAGAAGTAAGCAGAAAAAACGCAGAAAACAAGAGGCTAACGGATCAAAGCTCAAGTCGGGCGGGCCCTCTTAGACAAAGATAGGTTCGTGCCCCATTGGAAATTAAATCGAATGTGACAAAACTGTGGAGGGCAGTGAGGACAACATAATAAACATGTGAGCGGTCTGCATTGTACACTGCCTCAAGGAGTATGGAAAGGAAGGGGGAACGAAAAATGGGGACAAAAAAAAAAGAAAAAAAAAAAAAAAAACAAAAAAAAAAAAAAAGGAAAAGAAGACAACCATGCACAGCTTTACACAGGCTCGTTTTAAGGTAATAATTTTTTAGGGGTTTTTTGTCGTAGTTTTACGCAAGGAGCTGAGCTTGTCTGGGATGGAAGAGAAATATAGCATCTTGTAGCCCTTAGCAATCAACAATCTCACAACAACATCTTCCGAAGAAGCAAGGCTGGTATACAGAGTTATCTCCCTTTTACTGACGAGCGGGAACAGCGCTCCCAGTCTTCCCATAGCTTCCGGTGCGCTCATCGGTCTTGTGACGTCATCAACACAGTCCCTGATGGCGGTGTTCAGTGTCTCATCCAATTCTTTCATACTGCCCTCCAGTTTTCTTAGTTCCCATTGAGCCTGGGCATGTATGCTGCTGATCTTACCCGTGCGATAGGCCAGGTAGTGAAGGTCGGTGGGCAGCTCGTACGCTGGCGTGTTCTGAATCACCGCTAACGCCAGGCCCGCCAAGAGGGCAAAAACCAGGATGTAGAACCACATGTGGCTTAGCCACGAGAAAGCACCACGGTTCACTCTGGGCATGTAGTCCGTGCTCACGCGGTCCAGAATAATGTTGCTGCCGTTGCAACGTCTCTGCGTCGCTCCACACCGCCGGTCGGCCGCCACGTAAATGTCGCTCCCAGACTCGGACAGGATCCGGAAGGTCGAGGCTGGCACGCAGGGAGCGTCCGTATGATTAGCACAGCACAGCTTACAGGCGTCTTCCGAGTGGCAGTCGCACTGACACGGCACCAGACCGTTCACCTCGCACATGCTGGTGGAGCAAACTCCGTCAGAGCAGACCAGACGTCCTCCCCCGCAGACGACGTCTCTGTCGAAAACCTTGGGTTGGGGGCAACTTAGTGACAGGCCGTCACAGTAGGAGGCGGCGGAACAGGCCGTTTTGTCGGCGCAGACCATCCTCCAAGAGGGGGCTACTCGGGTGCAGGAGGAATGGCAGCAGGGAGAGGCGGACGGGGAGCAGGAAGCTTGAGGGACTAACTTGCACTGACGGGGATGTCCAGCAGGGACGCAGCAGGGATCCACGAAAGGACAGGTCTTCTCTGTCCCGCAGTCGCATTCTTCGTCCGAGTCCACGATGAAGTTCCCGCAGCGCCCAAGGGTCTCGGGCAGGAGACACGACCCCTTGTTTCTGAGGACGGCAGCGATCTGGTCCAGACTGCATTTGGAGAAGACCCTGTGGTTGGGCTCGGCCGTGTCGCTGGCCACGTCACTCATGAGGAAATCACCTCTGACATCTATTTGAGCGCAGTGGGCGTCTGTGTAGTTGTCGTGCAGGCTGCCGAAGGAGTGACCCAGCTCGTGTGCCAGGGTGATGGCCAGCTCCAACTGGGACATCCGCTTGCCGTAGACCTTTCCCGACACGGCCGCAGTGTTCATGCTGAGGGGCGTCAAGAAGTCGTCGAAGTATCCAGGGTTGGAGCAGATTCCCCCTGGGTAACCGTAGACACTGGATGACGCCAGCCAGGACATTCCCACTACGCCCTTGGGGAAGTCCCTGTACGTAAACACGATCCCGAGACACACATCATTAAATTGGTGGTAGGACACCCTGTGTAGGTACTCGCTCTCGTCCGCGGCGTCGTGGATTCGGTACTGGCTGGCAGAGGACTCGGACATGAGCGTGACGTCGTGGATTTCCAGGGTGACGTTGTCAGCTTGGCCATCCCCATTGAAGTCGGACTCACGGAAGACGCTGCTGGCCTCGAGGAGAGCCGAGACCATGGCCCGTGTGGTTTGCAGGACGTCCGAGCTCCCGTAGAATTTGTGGAAGGACGGGTCTGCGACGAGGTGGACACGACACGTCCGCCCTCTTCTTATCCGGTTGTGCGCCGTAAATCTTCCTGAATGGGAAGTCCATTGCGCGGACACGTTGTCCTCTGTGTGTCTATCTAGCGAGGAATAAAGATTGGTTGTTCCAGCAGTTGCTCTAAGCGCTTCCTTTTCAGCACGAACACGTCTCTGTGCGGCGGACGTATCATGAAAATCTCTGGAGTCGATTTCACTTCTCGTCGCTTCTTCACCATTACCATGTTTGCTCCTTTCAGCATTGCTGTCTTTGAGAACAGGACTCTTCACCGGGTGACCAGGAGTCTGACCATCTCTCGACAATGACCGAGTCCCTTTCGTCAACCCATGTCGCAGAATGCCACCATTATCAGAATGAAGATCATTTGAACCGTGCAGCCGTATTTTCTTGTCCGCCTGACCTGCAACTATCAAACTCGACGTACCGAATCTTGCTGATGGGTTCACAGTCGCCAAATCTTTGTCGGGACCTTGCAGCCACAATGCGAAACATGTCAGAGTGAGCACTGTGATGAGGACAGATATGAAGATGATACGTCTGCCTTCTGGCATCACACGATGCTGGGCAGTCGCCAGATTTTTCTCTCTCCATGATAGGTGATGACGCCCTACGCCTGGGAGATGTTGCGTCATGACATGACGTCACTTTTATCAATGAATATCGACAAAGATTCAATGTGACTCAGGATGAAACACCATGACACAAGTTAGGGAGCATAATTTGAATACTACGCACGTATTTGTTTTATGAGGCGACCTTCCACGACAAAATGAGGGAAATGTATTTTTGTGGTTGCGTAGGTTGTGCTACACCACGCTGATCTTGCTCAAGACACGCTACATAAAGATGAACGAAACAAACGTTGGTCGGTTTCAAGACCTCCAGACCATTGTGGGCAAAAAAGGAAAGTGAGGTGTATGGCCACCTGGCAAGATCTGATGGGCTCTCCAAGACCATCCTTCAGGGAACAGTGATGGGGAAAAGGAGACGAGGCATACAGCGAAAGAAGTGGGCAGACAACATAACTGAGTGGACAGAGATGAGCTCTGCTCGAACTCAGGCCCTACGCCATGACCGCCAGAAATGGAGTCAGTTACTGAGTTGGTGAAGCGTTCAGCAATGCAGCACCCCCTAGACCAAGCCCGGTTACGGGACCAGTGACAGTGCAAGTGGCAGCGATAGTGGTAGCGGCAGTGATAGTGACATTGATAGTGATAACGACAGTGAAAGTGACAGTGAAAGTGACAGTGATAGTGACAATGATAGTGACAGTGATAGCGACAGTGATAGTGACAGTGATAGTGACAGTGATAGTGGCAGTGATAGTAGTAGCGACAGTGATAGTGACAGGGATAGCGGCAGTGATAGTGACATTGATAGTGATAACGACAGTGATAGTGACAGGGATAGCGGCAGTGATAGTGACATTGATAGAGTAAGTGACAGTGATAGTGACAATGATAGTGACAGTGAATGTGACAGTGATAGTGACAGTGAGAGTGACAGTGGTAGTGACAGTGAGAGTGACAGTCATAGTGACAGTGATAGTGACAGTAATAGTGCCAGTGATAGTAACAATGATAGTGACAGTGATAGTGACAGTGATGGTGATAGTGATAGTGACTGTAGACAGTGAGCTTGTAGTTGTAGAGCTACATTGCAAACAATAAGCGAGAGTGCTCTCCCCCTTGGTGAACGCCAGTCGCCAACAGCGCTGGACAAGCTTAACGGCTCTCAGTTGTTCTTGTGCCTAAACGCACACAACAACAACAGCAACACGACACATGATGTTAGAAGTCGCATGGTGGTGGTAGTAGTAGTAGCAATGGTGGTGGTAGTGGTAGTGGTGGCAATAGTGGCGGTAGTGGTGGCAGTTGTGGTAGTGGTGGCAGTTGCGGTGATAGTAGTAGTAGTGGTAGTAGTAGTGGTAGTAGTAGTGGTAGTAGTAGTGGTAGTAGTAGTGGTAGCAGTAGTGGAAGGAGGAGGAGGAGGAGGAGGAGGAGGAGGAGGAGGAGAAGGAGGAGGTGGAGGAGGAGGAGGAGGAGGAGGAGGAGGAGGAGGAGGAGGAGGAGGAGGAGGAGGAGGAGGAGGAGGAGGAGGAGGAGGAGGAGGAGGGAGGCGGGAGGAGGAGGGAGGAGGAGGAGGAGGAGGAGGAGGAGGAGGAGGAGGAGGAGGAGGAGGGAGGAGGAGGAGGAGGAGGAGGGAGGAGGAGGAGGGAGGAGGAGGGAGGAGGAGGGAGGAGGGAGGAGGAGGGAGGAGGGAGAAGGAGGAGGAGGAGAAGGAGGAGGAGGGAGGAGGAAGGAAGGAGGAGGGAGAAGGGAGAAGGAGGAGGAGGGAGGAGGAGGAGGGAGGAGGGAGGAGGAGGGAGGAGGAGGGAGGAGGAGGGAGGAGGAGGAGGAGAAGGAGGGAGGAGGAGGGAGAAGGAGGAGGGAGGGAGGGAGGGAGGAGGAGGAGGAGGAGGAGGAGGAGGAGGAGGAGGGAAGAGGAGGAGGAGGAGGAGGAGGAGGATGGAGGGAGGAGGAGGGAGGAGGAGGAGGGAGGGAGGAGGAGGGAGGGAGGGAGGAGGGGGGAGGAGGAGGAGAGAGGAGGAGGAGAGAGGAGGAGGAGAGAGGAGGAGGAGGAGGAGGAGGAGGAGGAGGAGGGAGGGAGGGAGGGAGGGAGGGAGGGAGGGAGGGAGGGAGGGAGGGAGGGAGGGAGGGAGGGAGGAGGGGGAGGGAGGAGGGGGAGGGAGGAGGGGGAGGGAGGGAGGGAGGGAGGGAGGGAGGGAGGGAGGGAGGGAGGGAGGGAGGAAGAAAGGAGGGAAGGAAGGAAGAAAGGAGGGAAGGAAGGAAGGAGGGAGGGAAGGAGGGAGGGAAGGAAGGGAGGAAGGAAGGAAGGAAGGAGGAGGAGGAGGAGGAGAAGGAAGAGCGTCCTCTGCTCCCCCAAGACGCTCTGTTCAGGAGACGAGCACAGCAAACCCTCGCGTGCGCTCCCCCTCCTGACCAGGCCTTAGAAGAAATTCTTCCTCTATCGTGCGGTGCCTTTTAGTGACGTGATCGGTTTGTTTCCCAGTATTGAGACGGGAAATTGTTAGTGATAAGAACGTATCGTTTGGGTTTACATCAACTCTCAGAGCGATTTTTCATGCTGCGGTAGGAGAAAAATAAATACCTCACCAAGAAATGTTCAATTCAGTTTTAAGGCATTCATCCACGTATTCTCGCGTGCATAAAGCACTCACATTCACAAACATTTCGCGGGCGCACACCTTGTGTGTTATGGTCGTTTATGGTCGTCGACCCGTTGAAAATGTGATACCGAGAATTAGGTGCAAACAGGCGGATGATTACGAGTTTAATTCCATGAGTTTTTCCCACGGCACAGACAACGGAAACAACTTCGCGTGTGGTAGGCGTACAGTAAATGATGTAAACATATTTACAGAGTGTACACACAGTCAGAGTGGAGACATGAAGGTCTTTCATCCGAAGTCAGGAGGGGTCAGAGGTCACTCACCTTTGAGGTCTTCTACCATGAGAGCACCGTCGCCGCCGACGTCGAACTTGTCGAAGGCTTCGTTGATGACGTCGAGACGAGCTTGACTGACATTTGGACGCAGTTCATTCATGAACTCCAAAAAGTCGATGCCCCCACTGTCGTCCTTGTCGAATTGCTTGAACAGAGCCGACAGGAAGTTGTCTGACATGCGCAGTCCATAGGACTTCAGTCCGTCCTGAAAAGCGATAAGGACGCGCTGAAAAAATGAAGCTAGTTTTATGTCACATGGTCGAACATATTTATTTTACGTTGTATTTGATAGCATGATAGTTGTTCTTAGACTTGCTTATCTTCTTTCGTTCACTTATTTGTAGATGTGTATCTTTATTTTCAGTTCCTTGTCGCTGTGTTTTTCTGTTTCTTCTTCCTTCTTTTCATTTGTTATCCAATTTTCAGTCATCTTCCTTGTCGTATCTTTCCTTCATTCCCTTTTCTATATACACATCAACTAATGATTGTGTTAACAATAGGATAGAATGCACTGTGCTATACATAATCGTACAGTGACGGCGGCACTCTAGTTCAAAGTGACGAGAGGCAACCAGTAAAATAAGTTATTTATGAGAAGAAGAAAACAAAAACACGCAAACAAGCAGATTACAAGTGGTTAGTATTTTGTGAGGTTAGACTTTATCAGTTACTTAAACGAAAATCATTTTCTCACCGACGTTAGGAGAACGGTTCCGAAACATAAAGTACTTCGTTGTGCTCCGCGTTTCAAATCCTTGGACCCATATGAAGCCTCTGAGAGAGACACACACACACAAGCACGCACACACACAAGCACGCACACACGCGCGCGCGCACACACACACGCGCGCGCGCGCGCACACACACACACAAGCACACACACGCGCGCGCGCGCGCGCACACACACGCACACACACACCTCCCACCAAACAAAAAACAAAGAAACTGGCGTGCGAAACAAATGTCTGAAATACATCAGCCAGGTTACGTTCCAATTTACATGCTTACCTCACACAGCTCTTCAGGTCATTCTCTTGCTGGCGTGGTCCCGGTGATTAATGCTTTAACTGATTCTTCCCACCTGTTCCGTGGTTAGGAAATCGGTAAACAAACACGGTGCAATTGCAATCTCGCACGCTGCGAACACGGAACCACTGCTTTTAAATCTCTTTAGTGCCTCACCTTTAGCTCATCGAAGACGATGCGGCGGGAGTAGTCGATATCAAGATGGCGGAAGACGAGGCCCAGGCCCCGAATGCTGCCGCAGCCTCTGGCCAGACACTCGGCTCTCAGCACTTCCATGAGTTGTTTCCCTAGGGGCTTCTTCCCTCCCTCTTCCTTGGCTTTGGCATCCTCTGGGCGTCCCTTGGCATCCTCTGCTCGTCCCTTGGCATCCTCTGGCAGGGTCTCCTTGGCATCTTCTCCTGTGGACTTGGCGCTCTCCGATCCCGCCTTTTTGTCACCAACAGAGGGCGCCTTGCCTCCACTCGATGGTTTGGATTTTACGTGCTGCACGTGCTGCACGTGACTGTTGGGAGCACTTTTGGTTCCCATGTCCTGGTAGTGCACTGACCTGCTCAGTCTACCCCCCATGTTTAATTGGGGCGTAAATGCCAAACAAATGCGGAGGATGAAAATGCCCAAAAGGCAGGTGGGGCTATGCAGTCTTTATCACTTGGGTTACAACTTGGTCGGAAAGCAGATGGAACGCTGTAATTGTTCTCACTAGGTTGCTTACTGATTTACAAAGGGTATTTGTATATAGTTGTCGTTTTCTTTGGATGATGAATCAGTGCCATTACGTGTCAGTTCCCTGCATGTAAATAAAATCCATGATTGCTATCATATCTATGAGGAATGCATCGGTGTATACTTTGTCAAAAACAACGTCTCATTTCATTTTCCACAGAGGAGTAATTCTATCAGATTTTTTGAAAGACAACATAATTATATCACATGCTTCTACACACGAGACGCACGGATGATTCCTGGCGGTTACGTCACGAGCTGAGTAGCAGCTTCAGGATTCACAGATTCAGTTGCAGTCATAATCCCGTTGCGCAGCTGCAGCAGCGAACTGAAAATGCACGAAAAAGTGATTGAAACAAACTGGATAATTCCGGAGACTTTTCGATTTAAAGACCTCAACATTCCAACATGTGACCCTTACCAACATGATAAGGTGGACGTCATCTAGCCTCATGGCGAGATATCGGCTAAATAGAGTGAGAGGGGATAAGTGTCAGTTGAGATGTTTGTAGATTTTGGATCCTATAGCCATTTTGTTTCTTGCACGACATCGTGTTTTTCTGAGCTTAGCATCGGCAACCGTCCAGCTGGTCAGTTGCGCCGATACAACGCGTTCAAAACAGCCACCATGAAGACAAGACTGCGTTGCATGAACGCATGATATTTATAAACTCTGGAACCCAATTTCTCAACACGCCGATACACCGCATTCAATACAGCCACCATGAAGACAAGACTGCGTTGCATTAACGCATGATATTTATAAACTCTGGAACCCAATTTCTCAACACGTCATATCAATGGGAACCTGTCTTCAGTAGTTCATAGTTGTGTCACTTTTTCTCCGATTTTGAAACTTTTTACAATTTCAATAGAATGTTTACTTTCTTTCACTACTTTCTCCCCACCAAATGCCCTTGAGCAGAGTATTCTACTAAATACGAATCAAAACAAAATACGGACATATGTAACTGTCTCTCTGGAAAAAAAAGGTTAGTCTGAAAAATTACAACATAGAATATTCCAACCACAATATTATTTATTCATGCATGCATATTCCAGGGGAAAAACATGCTCATAGAGGAATTGTTTTTACAGTGATGTAAAGTTCAGAAAATCTATTACGTGACATAGTGAGCTAATGATTTTTATCAGCATTTGCTCAAAAACTCTTTTGCAGCCTTTGGCCTTTCTTCTCATACATGTGCACGGTCACAAATTTATTTTCAAATGGATACGAATCTTAACATACATCATTGCCGCAATCCTTTAAACAGAAATGCACTGAAAAAGGCTTGCTTGTGTGCTTTCAAAGGAACGTCAGCGGCGTGACTGATTTGATGGATTCAGATTAAGATGTTTTGTCTGTTTGGAGTCTTTGGAGTTTTTCATTTTTAAAAATTGTATAACTCCTGCGTAGTTACGTGATATTCATTTCAGAACCACAGAAGTCCTCTTATTTCATCTGACAATAGGTGTTGAAACGAAAAAGGCAGGTGCGCGTTTGTTAGGCAAGTGGCTCGCCTCGATGACTAGTCGAGGGCGAGCGAGACGCACCTACGGATAAAAAACGGCCAATCATCAATTTGCAAGGCGAAAGTCCAAGAGAACATGGCTGCGTCCTGGCGCGAGAGTCGGTGAAGAAGTGGCCGATAGACGAAATAACTGACGATACAGATATCACCTCAGAATTTCACTTGATAGAACACACCATGGTGTCATATCGAATGACCCGTGAACTTTTTCAGCGAAAAAAAAGCAACTGTAGACAATTTTGTCGAAAATGTTGCGCCTCGATTCATCTCGATCAATTCAAGGGACATTATTCATAGAGTGTACGAGTACGGTGTCGCGTGTTTGCAAACGATTAAAAATAAATGTCGTCAGTGTATGTCCAGAAATAACCTATACACCTACTCCTCAAAACATACACATGAACACTCGAACAGCAGAAACGTCCGTGTACGTACAGTTTTCCATTATCGGACCCTGAGAAGTACATTACAGGCACTGCCGTCTATCAGCGGCATCCCAATTGGCACGGTCTCCTCCATTTTAGTACATCCGGGCTTCTGCAGCGGGACGCAGCGACGAAGCTCCCTCGGCCTCCCTCCTTCAAGGCGAGTGCCTCCTTATGAGCGAGAAATGTAGGCAACGCCTAGCCGTCGAGATTCTACGCGTAACAAACGCGCCCCGGGATATGAGTCAAACAAATTGGTACACTGACATGCTATGTGTTGTTACATTGTATATTTTTGGACGCCATATTCGATGGTTGCAGCGTTTCACAGTTGTGACGCACGTGCTGCTGATAACTCAATTCATTGAACACAAAAAATGTTATGCACTCTGCGTACAATATTTTTCTTTCTGACTGCGATTAGTCTTTGTCTAAACATTTGGAATTAAAAGCTAGACGCCTCCGTATTTAGCGTTTTATTCCATCCAGTAGTGGCATATTGATATTCCAAACACAGGCATAATTGTTGGGTCGAATTTCGTAACTTCCGACAGAAGTCGTCCTGTGTCGATGTGTACAGCAGCAGTTTGTAGAACTTCGGAGAGCTGGATCGAGTTGAGGTTTTACGGCCTAGCACTAGTAGCAGGCTTTGAAGGCTGCATGAGATCATTGATCATGAAAACCACTTACAGCTGGTAAGACTACAAGCAAACCAGCTCATGGTTCTCCTAATAATTATTCACTTCATACAAATCGCGGAGGGAGACGCAGTAGGTCTATTCTTACTCCCACCCCACAGGGAGGATTTTCAGAAACAGCGTGTAGGTTTGCATTCGGCAGCACATACTTTGCCGTCACACACGGTGCGACAGAAACACACTGTTTCCGTTCTTGTGATCAAGACATTAAGTGTTTGCACACAATGAAACTCCTCGAACCTCTCAGCTACACAATAAGCCACGTAGTATCATGTCTCACATGTCAGTGGCCCAAATCAACTCTTACCTCGGACTTTGACGCACATCTCGGTTTGAATAATGCGGCTACTTCAAGGAACTATTGATGTGTTCTACGTAAAGTTTAGAGAAATCAATATTGTTATTTGGTTATCGTTTCTTCTTCGTATGTGTGTCAGTAGTTCTACGAGGGAGCGTTTTGCATGCGAACTGAAGGGGAAAATGGCAGACCCCATTGACTCGTGTGTGCGGGTAGAGAGTGATGGTTGAAGGCAAGGAGCGTTCCCATCGGCCGACAGGCAGAAATATCTCACTTAAAATACTGGGAGAATAGAACCGACCCTGATCCATTACATCACTTCCGGTAACTCGAAAGTCCACTGAAATAATCTGCTCGCACACTAGGAAATGCATATTTTATTATCCAAACACGGGTTCTATTGCATCGTGTGCGACGACCGTTCAGCTGGTGGGAACCGACAGTCGACGCAGAGAACGCTTTTCATTTTTCATGACTGGTGGTGTTGCAAGGCAGCAAGAGCATAACGACGCGTCTTTGGGGAATGCGTGGCATTTTCCTTTCTGAATGATTGACAGATCTCCTTGGTGAGCGTGGGTGACGAATGTTTTCCTCCGTTTGGCTCAAAGCACACTCGGTGAATACGTGTACTGATTCATGCAGTTCAAACACCAAAAACATGTTACTGTACCCAACAGTGTACCGTTGCATCAACATATGTCAATGCAATATTGTCAGCATTGTTCTCTATGACGTCAAAAGACGAGGACCCTGTTTAACTTTAGAAAGACATACACTTTACAGAGTGTTGTGATGGCGCGATGCTGCATATCTTGTGTAATGTCAATACATCCGTCAAGACATTCGTATCTGTTTCCTTTCCCGACGAACCTTTGTTGAGACTCTGGCTTCTGCTTGAATTTCACCAAGTGTTTGCCATCCTGTGGTCTGAATGCAACCACACATATTGATCAAATTGGCCGTTCCTTTTCAACTGATCTTGCAGAGTAAACTTTTCGTCTTTGCTTCCCATCATCGATCTCACCAAGATCGCGTAACAAGCTTGGGATTCGTTGGACAGAAACTATGAATGAGGGAACATGTTTGATAACTATTTGCTGATGACAAACCACAACGAAACAGTTTTCTCATTTGAAGTCATTGACCGGGAGGACTGTGTTTGAAACACCCTGTACAACACGGAACCTGAAATGGTATCTCAAGCTGGGTTACAGATAATCGTATTTAGAAATTAAAGTTTGCCAAAATGTTTACATCGAACACGTATAAATGGTTTCGTATATTTCCATCAAATGTTAAGCAAGAAATCACCAAGTCGTACCCTACCATATTTATCTCATGTATACAAGGCTCATGGACCAAAATAATTATATTGGGTGATATCTTCGCACGTATTGAGCCACTGACCGATGTATTTGCTCTTACGTAAGGTGCTTGCTCGATACAATAATGTTATCAGTGAGGAGTTTTCTTCCTTTCTTTTAATGGACTTGCAGTCCATCGTATAAACGCGAATTTAGCCAGATTTATAGAATACTGTCGATCGACAGAGAGTTGCTTCAAGTAAAACATCACGTTCCTACCATTAGAGTTCTGTCAGGCAACGATAACTACGATGTCGAGACTAGCGACGGACTATCGGAAAACGACCCTTTGATCTTCAGTGGAAAGCAATGCTGAAATTCTTTCAAGCTTGCTGGCCAAACATGTGATGCACAGTATTATTTTATTATCAGACAGGAACGCACTGTAGATTGTCGCGGAAGCGTGAGTGCATGGAAGTCCTCATTCAGCAGTTCCAGAGAAGTGCAACGACGCGTGTTGGCCTTGGCATGACTAATGCATGCCTTGAACCTCACCTTTGGAAGCTTCTCTTGTCTTCCTTGCATAGCACTGGTAAAGCCAGCCAGGGCTCCAGAGTGAGGATTCAAAGAGCGCCGTTTATGCTCTGTCAGGCTGATAGGTGACTCTATAGACTCTCCCGGGACGCAAGGGGAAATCGATCTTGGGCACTGATGTCACCCCAGTCACTACAATGTCAGGTCCGTTTCGATCCACTCCGTTTCGCCCATGGCGACTCGCAGCGGCAAATGTGGGATCGATGAGTAATTGATCCATGCTCGAGTTATTGCAGCCGTAACGTAAGCACAGGCAGGGTAACCGTGTGCACCCGAATCAGAGGCTTCTCACCCGTTGAGTGCTCTCAAAACATACGACTCCTGCGAAGGCGCGTTTCTTGGGAAACTGTGAAAGAAGGAACAAAAGCCAAACAATAAGAGTCATTATACCGGATCAGATTTTCTGAATGAAAGTTTTTTAAAATAAAATGACATAAAAGGACCTGAAACCAGGTAGTCCACTGATTCCACCTGGGAAGGGAAGGGAAGTAACAACCACAGAGAATTCAAGGCGATTTTCACTTTAGTTTCATCGCCAGCTTCACATAACATGAATGCGTCGCTGTCGCGAGGAGATTTCATAGAACGTATTGCGCAGCTATCAGAGAACATCAATAAGTAAATAACATAACTGGAAATGTCAGCTACCTTAATTCCAACGGGGAAGAACAGCTTCAGGTGGCATTCTTTCGATGGTCTCCTTGGTTTCTGCCGGACCTTCAGGCGTCTGCTGTCGGCTCTGATGGTAGGAAAGAGGCTCAATCGTTTTGCCAGCTTTATTAGTACATTACGACGCTTTTTGTCCGACTGCCATCATTCCGCAGAGAGTGAGAAAGACAGGAAGACGCGTGGGGAAGAAATCAATACTTACAGGAAGGACCCACGGTAGCGTTTCGTCCCTAGCCTCCTTTCTCCGTACCTTTCAACGTGTAAAGTCTTTCTCCAGCTACCAAGTGTCGAGGATGGATTTCTGGACCTGTGCTGGCCCGCCTGCAGTGTTGGGCAACAGTTTTTTGGTTGATATGGTGATTGACCGATGAATGAAGGCTTGGTAAACGGCTCACCGAAACCCTCATCCGTTCTCATAACCTGTTTGTATACTCATCGACTGACCTGAAAGCGGGTGCAGGTAACGAGAGACTGGTATTGACTGGGCGCATGCCCATGCGTGATATGCCACAAGCTGCAACTAAATAGAACCGTTTGCTCAGCCGAGCGAAATTATTGAAAACTAACTACCTGAGTGCCACTTTCCAGTGCACAAAGATTTCCCCATTGATGCAGTGGTATGGATTTTTTTTTCGTTTGATTGACACATTGGCCCATAAATGTCAACGTTAATCCATTAGTTGCATGTGGCAACGCAATGCAAAAGCAAGAATTACTTCGTTGCTTCAATTAAAAAATGGGCTTTTGAATGGGTTGTGAGCATGGACAAATATAAGTCCCCAGAAAGTTATCACAAAATCTCTTAAACGTAAATGTTGTCGCAGCCTGCACTTTGCTCTAGAGTGTAAAAAAAGTACAAGAACGAGGAAGACAGAAAAGAGTCTCTTGAGCAAATGTGGAAAACAAAATCGATGCCATGGACAAAACTGAGGGGAAATTATATCAGCTGCAACAAAAGGCGGTGTACAAGCTGTTGCTCAGCGACAAGGTAGACTGATCAGCTTCCTTCTGACACAGCCTTTGTTTTCCATACTGAAAAGCGCGATCTCGAGTGTTCGACTTAAACACACACACACACACACACACAGACACACACACACACACACACACATGCACATACACACACAGACACACACGCACGCACGCACGCACGCACGCACACACACACACACATGCACTCTTTGCACTTTTTGAGCCTGCATCGCGGTTGAAATTATTGCTATTAACCTTCTCGACTAACTTCATTGATTCGAACTCCTGCACAGTTGTTTATATTATATTTACATGAGGTATGAAGGGGCGAAAACATTGTAGGGATTTCTACTTAATGCGAGTAGACAGAAATACTACAGCAGTACTGTAGTTTGCTAAAGCTTCTTCTTCTTCTTCTTCTCGTTCGCAGCGGCTATACGGTCAATTCGGTATGGGCAATGAATGTCGTCGTTTTCTCCAACTCGTCGCGGCTGCCATATAGTTTGGTCTGCAGGGGAGTTGGTGACGGCCACACTTCCTTCCTTGTTTGCTAAAGCGTAACCAGTACCTTTGAGACAAAAAACAAATCAAATGTAAACACACTATCCCGGGCCCACCCAATTTTCTCGAAACTCAGGAAGTGTAGAATACATTGAGTGTCCTTTCCATGCATTCCAAGGACTTGGCAATCATTGGACTAGCTCTCATGAAAGTGTGAACGCGTTGCCCTTGGAGCACGTCCTTCACTGCGTATGCAAATATGGGAGGTAATTTCACACCGAGTCTGACTTCTGTTGGTTCCATCTACCTCATTCCCCGACGAAGGCTTGGCGCAATCGCTTGCAAGTCGAGTAGTGAGCTTCAGTAATGCCTTTCCATGTAATCGTATGACAAAGCCGCAGACAGTACATGTATATCTAAAAGAGTTGGAGCAAAGCCAGGACGGGTGTAGAAGAGTAATGAGCATTTGACGCAACGAAATAGTCTTAGCGTAAGCATGATAATGCTGGGAAGAGAAGCTTCCTAAGTCGTATCTGACAGTCTTATTAATAGCCCATGTAATTAACAATATGATCTTGCCGTTAAGGCATCAGAGCAGTCAAAATACAAATAGAGCCATCATTGTGCACAGGTCCACATCCAGACTACC
Organism: Theodoxus fluviatilis; assembly: GCA_034096865.1. Taxonomy (NCBI): domain Eukaryota; kingdom Metazoa; phylum Mollusca; class Gastropoda; order Cycloneritida; family Neritidae; genus Theodoxus; species Theodoxus fluviatilis. Next base: position 110,887 of record JAWQFJ010023667.1, on the reverse strand, counting down.
CCGTGGGTTGGGGGTTACAAGAATAAACCCACCGTGTCTCCCTACACGATTCGTAAGAGGCGAAAAGATAGGGACATCGTGACTTGAATTGCACTTACTTGGAACGATTCTAGTGATTTTCGTTCCTAATGGGCTTTCATAGCCTAATAGGCCGTAAAACTCCACCCATCCAGACATCTAGATTTCCATCCGTCCAGACATCCATACATCCAGACAACCATCCACATGCAGACATCTATCCATCCGGACATCCATCCACATCCAGACATCCATCCACTTCCAGACATCCATCTACATCCATCCATCCATCCATCCATCCAGACATCCAGACATCCATTCACATCCAGACATCCATCCACATCCAGACATCCATCCATCCATCCATCCATCCATCCAGACATCCATCCAGACATCCATCCATCCATCCATCCAGACATCCAGACATCCAGACATCCATCCATCCATCCATCCACATCCATCCACATCCAGACATCCAGACATCCATCCATCCAGACATCCATCCAGACATCCATCCATCCATCCAGACATCCAGAAATCCAGACATCCATCCATCATCCACATCCATCCACATCCAGACATCCATCCATCCATCCATCCAGACATCCATCCATCCAGACATCCATCCATCCAGACATCCATCCATCCAGACATCCAGACATCCAGACATCCATCCAGACATCCATCCAGACATCCATCCATCCATCCATCCAGACATCCAGACATCCAGACATCCAGACATCCATCCACATCCATCCACATCCATCCATCCATCCATCCATCCATCCATCCATCCAGACATCCATCCATCCAGACATCCATCCAGACATCCATCCATCCAGACATCCAGACATCCAGACATCCAGACATCCATCCAGACATCCATCCAGACATCCATCCATCCAGACATCCATCCAGACATCCATCCATCCATCCATCCATCCAGACATCCAACCAGACATCCATCCAGACATCCAGACATCCAGACATCCAGACATCCAGACACCCATTCACATCCAGACATCCATCCACATCCAGAAATCCATCCATCCATCCATTCATCCATCCAGACATCCATCCATCCATCCATCCATCCACATCCATCCACATCCATCCATCCATCCATCCGTCCATCCATCCATCCATCCATCCGTCCAGACATCCATCCATCCATCCATCCACATCCATCCACATCCATCCATCCATCCATCCATCCATCCATCCATCCATTCACATCCAGACATCCATCCACATCCAGACATCCAGACATCCATCCATCCATCCATCCATCCATTCACATCCAGACATCCATCCACATCCAGACATCCATCCATCCATCCATCCATCCAGACATCCATCCATCCAGGCATCCAGACATCCAGACATCAATGTCGTAGCTGAACCTAATTCTTTCAGATTTTATTATTATTATAGTGCTAAAAGGGTTATACCTCTGATGTCGTCAGAAAGATAGCCTTCTAGATTGATGCACAGAACTGGTCTCCGGATCTAATAAAATCAATATAATATATCACATTTGTAACAGAGCACCATACAACCGGTCAAAAGTCGGTTTATATCTTTTTGGTTATTGGTGCCATTTTAAAGATGAGATTTTATGATATCCAATAGTTTTATAAAATGTTTGTATATTTACAGATCTTGAAGTTACGACTATTTGAATAAATAGAGCAAGCAAATGTAGAGTTGAAGAAAATTGCTACACACGCGTCAGGACGGCATTCTTTTTGCTCCAACCTGAAATTCTGTTGTTGACGTCACGGATCATAGACAGACGAGCCGTGCGTTCAAGACGACCTACCGGTAGCCTACCGGTAGCCGAGCAACCAATGTGCACTCTTGAACGACTCGTTATGACCGAACGGTAGCCAAGATGGCTTCCGCGATGCCTTCTCATCGTCGCGGATTGCGCTTCTCAACCAAATGAGTAAACCAGCAGCTGCAGACTGCTCGTTCCTTGTGGAAGCTGATGAAATACGTTAAGCTGTAGCTGTGCATGAATGCTCGGCATCGCTCGAATAGAAATTTATGTCAAAACGACAGTGCCAACTTGGTGTAAGCAAGAATATTTCGATGCTCACTTCAAGGGAGATTACACAACAAACAGAGGGCTAATGTAAGATATAAGAGTTGCTTCCCTAAAAATTGTTTCGCTATCTGTCGTGGAAATGTTTGCTCACATCTTGCCCGGTAATTATTTCAGAGCAGTTATTCTTATAAAAAAGAAAAGTACAATATCAGCCTAACTTCTTGTAACGTCTCGCATAGGCTGGGTAATAATCACAGGTCGAAATGAGTGCCACAGCGCATATTTGTGATGACGACTTTCTTCCTTTCCCCGAAGGCAGCCATTTTGGCTATACAGGCGCAACAGCGTTCCGGCGCGGTACGTACCGGTTGATACCGGTAGCCGTACCAAGTCGTTCAAGAGACGAACGGTATCAACCGGTACGTACCGGTAGGCCTCTTGAACAGGCCCGAGGCTACATGGAAACTTCCACTACAGGTAGAGAGTAGAGAGAATGACGTTTGCAGTGATGTATGATACCCCGGTATGCGTAGAGAGAATGACGTTTGCAGTGATGTATGATACCCCGGTATGCGTAAAGAGAATGACGTTTGCAGTGATGTATGATACCCCGGTATGCGTAGAGAGAATGACGTTTGCAGTGATGTATGATACCCCGGTGTGAACAAAAGCCAGCGAGCCGAGGGAAAACCCTCAGTAATCCTCATTGAACCCTAATTATATTTTTTTGAGAGAGGTGGGCTAATACAGTTTATTTTTTATCATTAAATGTTGCGTTGCATAGTATATCGGCAACAGCTCGATGCTAGAGGGGCCATGGAGGCGGAGAATACTCTTAACAAAAAAATGCGCCCGTTGTCTCCCTACTGAAGTTGCAGGGCTGAGTCTCTAAAATAACTAGTGCAACTTATGACTCGTTTCCTGCCGCTCAGTCACATTATTTTGTGGAAATCTCGCAGTGTTCAGCAGTCTAGGGACCATACGGGCTGCTTCGTCAAAGAGGGTTTTTTTAATAAGGCCCCAGGAGACACAGTGACCTGGTGTTCCAGTCCTCAGATAGCAGTGTTCCTTGTACACGTAGTCTTGCAGGGTGGCCCCGACTCGCAGTCAACATTTCCCAGATTCGGGGGGCCATGTCACCTTCAGCCGTGCTGTGCTTTGTCCGTTAAACCACATGGCAAAACATATGCTAACCATTCGAAGCGCGGCATGATGTGGGCAAGGGGTATCGTTATCGCATAGGAAGCTTTTATTTAACAGTTCGGCGTGAACCGTTGCCAAATGACTGCAATGAAAGCATTTCTCCTGCGGTGGTCTGACGGTGCTACACCTGCGCCAAGTCTGTGTTTATCATTCTCCACGCAAACGTGGCGATGTTGAAAACTGCAACTGAGCTCATTGGCTTTTAACATACAGTGGTAGGGGGATGTGAAGGTGCGACGTTCTGTTACACAATGTATCAGAGTCGAATAATGGCATAGTTTGGGGACTGTTTTACGACTTGGTCGGGTGAACACAACGCAGCTGCGTAACAAAAACATTTTCAGCGTGGCTGAAGCAGCTTGAAATTGCTTTAAAGGAGCTTACGCCTTCCTCAGTTCTAGAATAATCAGTGCTTCTCAGAACCAGACGTCAAATACTCTTCACGCTATGTAGCATCCTCGGAAATACGTTTTCCACGGCTGTTGCCACGATTTTGTTTCAAACATCGCATTAAAAAAGGATTATATCTATGCAAAAAAGAAACACAAGTCAATGTAAAAGCATTTCGAGAGCGGCTACTTACTGCGACTAACTTTGACGAACCCAGCAGATGCGACGATTGTGCAATGAAATCTACTCCAGCGTTAGCATCTAGCTTCTTGAAAGTTTAAAGTTCCATAGATGTAGAGTCATCTAGACGTCAGGCCTACTGCCCTATCATCCCCGGTGTTTGAAAATGTGCATCCAACGCATTACAACCCTCGATCAATCACAGCACCAAGCTGGCTGAGCAGCGATCGGTTTCGATGTTTCAACCATGTGTAGGACTGCAACGACAAATATGTAGGAAAGCGGAAAATCGTTGTACACAGATGATGTGCTGCACATCATTGATTGTCAGTCCATTGTCCATGCTTGCAGAGCTGCATTAACATTTGCACAAAGGCTGACAGTTTCTAAAGAAAGGACTTACTTCAACGGCGACCAGGAGAGAAATCGTTGCTGAAGGCAAAGCTTGAGGGGCGAGCGCGAAACACTCTAGTCAAAGAACGCGTCAGTGTGCCAAGTGCAGATAGCATCCGCCCGTGGCAACAGTGCAGTACCTGGCGTTCTCTCTTTGTCGGCTGACAGAATTGCGCGGCAGCTTTGGGACCTTCTCTCAGACGACTGTCTGACTGCACATAGCACACTCACTCACGCAGGCAGGAAGTGACAGACTGCTGTCAGCGCTTCTCTTTTCTGTGGAAGCTTCTAATCACTGGCAGATGCCTATGGGTATCCTTTGTTGAACCCCACACGCACGTGAACGAGAAGCGTTGGATCAACGTCGAACCCTCGTCAAGTTCTTTAGGCGACCGCAGTACTTGTATCTTCCGGCGGGTTACGCTTGCGTGTCCTCGACATCCGATTCTGGCAACAACAGCCGGGACCTAGGTACGTGCGAACCCCGAGGCGGTCACCAACTGGTCACCCTTTCCGATGAGCGCCCAAAGGGAATGCTTCGATCGACGCCATGACATCAAAGTATTGCTGCCTGAGGGTTTGGCGTATCAACATTGGCAAGTTTGCGTAGGATGGAGTCGCTGTGGATACAGAGCAGCAATGTGCAAGCCTGGAGATCCACTTTAAAGTGCATCTCTAATTTAGCAAGAGACGGCGGCGAAATCCACAGGGGAAATTTTTTTTGAGTCGCTCTGGAATAATAATATGAGCTTCATAATTAATCTACGTTGGTACGGGGTTGCGTTTCGATTGCATGGAAGCTGAAAAAGTTAATTTGATGGACATTGCATAAAGGTAATGGGTTCGTGCGCACCAGATTCAACGACGTATAAGGCTCTGTTTCAGTCACACATCTTTCAGACTCTATCTAATGACGTGCGGATGAGATACTGGTCTAAAAGTTTTCACACAATCATTCTGTCGCTATACTCCATACTCTAACACCCTAAAGGAGTGAAAATGTCCAATAACCTTTCATTAGATTCATCGTATTCACAGCCGTGGAATTAATGCGACAAATTAAGTTAGTGGTTCCCATACAGAGATGTGAAGAGGAATCTTATTTACATAACATTTTCAAGTGCTGAGATCCTCAACAGTTCTCTAGTAGCTTAGACATAGAAAGGTTGAGTAAGAGGACCTTTCGGGATGAGAACTGCACAACAGAAACATTATGGCAACTTGACGTGTGTAGAATCATCGTAACTCTACAGAACACTCGCGGAATTATCACTGCATCATGAGTTTGCCTCCATTTTGGGGGAGCTGTTTTTAAGTGCATGCAGTGTCGACCTATACAGGTCTACTTTCTCCTGTCTTTTTCCATTCTCTACTTTAAGACACAGCTACTCATCATGAATACATCGAAATTACACTCCATTCCTCTATGGTTGCTGGTAGTATGTAAGCTGTCGAGATCCTGCTGGCAAGGTGCAATATAAAATATGATAATAGAGGAATGTGGTATTTCTAGCCATTGTTACGGTTCAGCTTTTATTCCATTTTTCTATATTGTTTAAGGCATTCGCCATAACGATTTTTTGGCGGGAACAAGCCAAGCTTTGCACTTGGAGACAGGCTTGAACCGGTTGTATACAAAATTATGGATTATAC
>JAWQFJ010023667.1:55000-97500 GCA_034096865.1 Theodoxus fluviatilis | reverse complement strand
GGGAGGGAGAGAGAGAGAGAGAGAGAGAGAGAGAGAGAGAGAGAGAGAGAGAGAGAGAGAGAGAGAGAGAGAGAGAGAGAGAGAGAGAGAGAGAGAGAGAGAGAGAGAGAGAGAGAGAATTCATAACAAATCTCGGGCTCAGTTAACACGCAGCAAACGAAGACCAAATGTCTGCACTCACTGAAGTCCAACATGTTTGCAAATTCCCACGGCCGCAGGCGGGCAAAAGCAAGCCAGTATAAACCCTCTCCGATGGTAATTAGTCCATTGCTAAGAAGTGCGTCCTAATGAGACTCACGCCTTGATAATCGATGCTAGGCGAAAAGAATCTTCAAGCCACAATCCTTTGGAGATTGCCATCGCAGAGCAACAGAGCAGATGGGATTCTGCGTCCTTTCCGTAGTTTCAGAACGACGGCACCAAATTAGTTCCTGCGGACTGACACTGCGAAATAGGTTTACCTTGGTTTAAGTTGTTGGGTCTTCCCCCCTTTTTCGCAAGGCCCATATGTTTTCATTCCGACTCAACAAGTCCTGCTTCAATGCGTCTGCCACAACATCTATACTATTGTCTCAAAAATCCGGAAAACAACAGCAAAAAGAAACAACAAACCAGCACATATTTTTTACACTTTATTATCATTTTTGTCGTGAGTGAACGACTAGCCTGACGGTTTGCTTCCTCCGCAGAAAACACTGAGCGAGTTTTCGAGTTGTGTGGATCCAAATGTCTGCAGTTGTTATTTATGGAAGGGCGAGGAAAAAACGACCTTCTTCAAAGCAGACGAAATCAGTGTGCAGCAGTCTGTTTCTCTCTGCAGGGAACCCTGTTCACAAACTTGAGTCTTCTTGAATGCAGCTTTCCAAGAACGGGGCCGTCAAAGCCGCCCCAATTCTGGGAGTGTGCGGTGCGTGCAGTAAAGTGATCGGTCACAGAACGCTTGGGGTGTTTAAAGGGAAGGAAGAAAGACGGAGAGCTAGATGAGAACGGACATAGTGAAGTGGGGAGGTAGCTTGGTGTTGGCTAAGCTAGAGCCGTGCTGCGGAATACTTGGCGCAGGTACTTGGTATTAACCCTTTATCTCCCGACACGGAGGGTTCATTCTTCAAAATTTCAAAGAATTTCAATCAGACATCAAAGACAAGTAAGACGGGATTAAGGGTTAAGAAAGGGAAGACGTACATAGAGCATACATAACGAATGGACGGGCAAAGCGTTCTTACGGACCAGTAAACACAACGGGAGATTTAAAAAATTTATGTCTTAGCCTCGAGCGTGTTAGTGCAGTGGGGCAGTTGGGGAAAAAACGGTTTTGATAAATGGGTGAGGCAGAGAGGCTTGAAAAAAAAAACCCGAACAAACATTACGAATTGAAAATCACATTTATTGGATAGGGATCGGGTCCATTATTTTTTTAGCCAGGTTTTCTTTCGTTCACATTTATGAGAGGGTGGGGTTGGTATTGACCTCTAAAGTGGACATCAACGATTCTAATGTAATGGTTTTTGTGAGATTACAGAGAAGAAATGTCTATTTAGAATAAACATCGGATAGGAAGAAGTGAATGTTTGTGAATACAAACCGTTTCGGGGTGGGGGGTGTAGAAAGTATCGGGTGGAAGGGTTTGCGGGGATGGGGAATGGGAATGGATGGGTGGGAGGGACTGCCTATCTAACCCACTACGTGTGTGTCGAGGCAGGCGCCTTTGTGGATGGCCACGTCATCAACAGCGATGTCGCTGTGGTAGTTTTTGCCGATGTCTCCCTCAAGCTCGAACTGCAAGAAAGGAAGAACGCCACGGAAGGTTCAGCACCGACGTGTCTTTACTATTACGAAATCCAACCCTTCCAAACGTAATGCCTGACTTATTGTAAATATTAGATCAAACACGCAAAGCTAGGTTTTTAGTCGTCTATTACAAGTAAAGTGCTAAGTCATCGATGTTTTCGATACAATATTCGAGGATAAATATTTTTCACGAATACAACAACATACTGCCACGACTGCAAAATTGGTAGTACATTAAACAATATACGATCACTTGACACCAAGACACTTGAGTAAAACGTCCCACTTTGAACGTAGTCTTTCACACCAGTGACGTGCTACGTTACGTAATCCAAGTCACGTGACCCGGCCGCTCCTCTCGTTCAATCAGTCAATGCCAAAAGTGAGCTCACAAATCGACTTGAAACACGAAGTTGAACTTTTCTCAGTAACAACACAAAAAGACGGATCACAAACAAGACGTGCTGTCTGAACGTCTTTTCAGTGTTTTGCTTCTGAAAAAAATTAGCACTTTTCATTTAAAACGAAAACACGTTAAAATGGAGACCAGGGTTATGCAGTCATTTTGATTTCTTCTATGGTACACAATATCTTATTTCTTGCGGTGAGCTCTTACAAAGACGGTTATTACTTCCTCTTCACAATGAAGCGGTTTACATTTTACTGTACTTTCTGTGTCCATTACCGTAAAAATGTGTGCACTTATAGTTTTAAGTCATATGGTCATTTTCAATTAGAAATGTGTACATTTACAAATGTCTGACAAATGATATCATCCAAAGCGTTACTGTATAAACAAACACTTTTTTCTTGCACTCGCTCGCTCGCCAGAAGTCTTCAAAAACTCGAATATTCATCTTTAACTTACGCTGAATGGCGCATGCGCGTTGTAGTCGACCTGCAAAGGTCGCCAAATGTCACCATGGTCCCCAGACTCAGTGTGCAGCGTTTGCTGTGAGCGACCTTGGAGGACGTTGACCTTGAGGACGCCCATGTCGCTGCCGAACATGTGGTAGTAGAGACGCAGGCAGTACATGCCTGCAGGCTGCTCTGGGGCCTTCATCCGGGCAACATCACCGCTGTGGTTCGAGGCCTCCACGTACATGTAGTGGCCTTCAGAAGTCAATGTTCATTAATGCAATGCAAGCCAAATTATCCATCATATGAAAACAAATCAAGCAAGTAAGCAAGCAAACAAACAAAAGCTCCAGAACTATGTCGATTACTTATCGTTTGACTTTAAAGATTCACATGTGGCAGTTTCCGCCAGATGGGCTCACATGAGTTGAAACAAACAGAAGTAGAGCCGTTGGCTTGTCAGCGATTTTGAAGAAGTCGAGCGAAAGCTGCCCCTTTCGGCGTAAGAGTCTCTGACTGTTCTTTGATTTTGACTTCATTTTTCACCCATTGGATAAGCTGGTCAAGTCTCAGGAGTGTTATCTCCTTTCACTCTATTCCTTCAGCTCGGACCGTAATGCTGACCATGAAGACTTGGGATAGAGCCACACGTTATTTTGTATCCGCTGCTCTCTCTTCTGCCAAGTTTCTGATTTGCTTATTATTACTTCTTTTGCTATTACGAAGTGAGGTAGCGAGAGAGCACACTCACTGGTATTCCGACTACTACTTTCTGCCAATCCGTGGGGAATCCTGAAGAGATAACCTCGTCAAAGACACGCTGCAGGAACACCCTCCCCTCCCCCCTCCTAAAACAGTCAACGTACATTGATGTCATACACAACCCTTGTCATTTATCGTGACCACTGGGTTACAAGGACAGTTATCGTCCTTAGGATGTGTCTGCAAAATATTAAATTTGAATAAAATCACATCCTAGAACGTTAAGCAGCTCACCGGAAGCCTGGTTCATGACGTCATAGTTGGGGCCCGTGCGGCCGCTGGGGGTTTCCCCTGACCATCGTTTCCAGTCAGTCTGGTCACCTGACTCCTGGCTCCACCCACACATGTCCCTCTCGAACGTGCACGCCTCATGGTAAAGGTGTGGTTTTTTATAGCGACTTACACCCTTTGTCAGGGTCTCAAACCGCTTACACTTTACCCCCTGATCACTGGGCATCTTCATCAATCCTCACTGGTACCTCACAACAAACATAGTGACAGACATTTAAGACGCACACAGTCAGGTACCAGCACCAACTCCGCTCCCTGGGGAGTATTCCAACCCGATGCTGGCGCTTGGCCGCATACAAGGGTTAATCGCACAACGTGCACGCCTCATTGTCCTCCACTGCACAGTGGGGGTCGAAACATCAAAACAGATGGATGGATGGATGGATGGATGGATGGATGGATGGATGGATGGATGGATGGATGGATGGATGGATAGTTTTACGGCCTATCAGTCTTTGCAAGCTAATTAGGATCACGAATTAGTAGCTCTAGGTATTATAAGTAGGCCAAGTAACTATTTTTCTATCTATTTGCTTCTTACGAAAGGCGTATGGAGAAATACATGCTGCAACTCCTTTTTTACATCATGGTAGTCATGGTGTTGGTGGTGGTGGTAGTGATGGTGTTGGTGGTAGTGATGGGGGTGGTGGTGGTAGTGGTAGTGATGGTGGTTGGGTTGGTGGTGGTGGTGGTGGTGGTGGTGGTGGTGGTGGTGGTGGTGGTGGTAGTGCTCGTCGTCGTCGTCGTCGTCGTTGTCGTCGATGTGGTGGTGGGTGGTGGTGGTAGTGGTGATGGTGGTGGTGGGTGGCAGTGGTGGTAGTGGTTGTAGCGGTGGTAGTGGTGTGGTGGTGATGGTGGTGGTGGTGGTGTTGATAGTAGTGGTGGTGGTGGTGGTTGTGATGACGAGAACGATGATGATGATGATGATGATGATGATGATGATGATGATGATGATGATGATGATGATGATGATGATGATGATGATGTCGCGTAATGGCCACTGTGCTGGACTTGGTATGGCAGCCGGTTAGTTTTCATCGTCACGGTCCTTGCTGTCGTTTACATGGTCTTGGCTGTGATGGCAGCAGGGCTGGTAAATTTGTTGTGCATGATGGTGGTACGGCGCTGATGTCGATAAAAAGAGAGACCGACATCATATCGGCGATTGTAAAAAATGAGACCGACTACCGCAAATATCACCGCAGCAATTATGATGTTATAGAGGTTTATAACGACTATAAGAAAGGACATGACGATAATTATGCTCATTTACTATGTATGCGTTGTCTAATATCATCATCGAATCACAAATTGAGCAAACAATTACAATATTTTTCAGTTCAAAGATGATTATTTGTTAATTGTCAGAAAAATTTCAATGAATTACCTGGCCCAGGTGGTCGTGTTGGTGCTGAAATATAAACGCACAATGGATCGCAAATACAAGAGATCATTTAAGATTTGACGCGAAATATTCAAACGTAAGACAAGGAAACGCGATATTGGCTTTCTGATTAAAACTGGAAAATATTATAGTCAACTCATCCACGTAGCTAGAAAAAATGAGAGCTGAGAGAGAAAGAAATCAAAAAATCAATAAGATTAATATATGCCTTAATTAAAAGGAAGTTGGAGCTGAGGTAGCCAAACTCAGCACGTAAATGCAGGCAAGTGCAGCACGTGCAGGAAATGAATTATCACTGTATTCGACAAAGCCAAGTTGCACTGAAGTAACTTTTTCAATAAGAAGCTAGGCCTCACCATGACTATGAGCAATGCTAAGCGTCAGAGGCGAGAACATGATTGGGCGAAGGGTGTTTCGTAAGCAGCAAGGGCGAGCCACAGACGATCCGTAGCCATTGGATTTGGCGTAGAGAGAAAGTTAGCCTACAGAGAAAGTTAGCCTACAGAGAAAGTTAGCCAACAGAAAACGTTAGCCTACAGAGAAAGTTAGCCTTCAGAAAAAGTTAGCCTACAGAGAAAGTTAGTGTCGCAAGATTGCGCAAGGAAAGAGAAGGAAAGATAAAGAAATCATAACCTGTTCAAATTGTCTTTAACTGGTACGTTAGGGACGGACGCTGGGCGTTATTAATAGTAACTAAGGTCAGAGGGCATGGCCTGTTACTACCCGTCTGGGGCGGGGGTGGGTTTTACCACGGAACATTCTGAACACAGAGATGTAATACTATCTCTGACACAGGTTGGTCACGTGACTTCGAATCCACATTCCAATGATTCTACCAATCAAAATTCAACATGATCAGAAGACCATTGAGAGTAAAAAGAGGCGATTCTATTTCACTCCAATTATTTATCCCGATAGATAAACACAAATTTGGTGTTCTAATAAAACTAATCTATGAGATTTTCAGGAAATCATTTGAGAACTACTTTTAGCGCGAACGTGTCTATAAGGTTGTAAACTGCCTTAAGCACGTGCGATTGTGTATATACAGTAGTCGCCGCTTATTAAAAACACATTGGGACCGAACAAAAGTGTTTTTAATAAGCGGCGTTTTTATTAACCGGCACTTCCCGCTTCACCAAGCCGTTGCGTTTCTTCCACCTGTTAAACCACCCATTTGTAGCTTTGAATTCGGAGCGACCAAGCTGGGAAGCAATCTGTTCCGCCTTCTGACACAGGATTGGGCCGTTTACAGGTGTGTTGCGCGCTTGGATAGAGTCGAACCACCGCTTTAAGCCATCTTCTGTCTCTTTATCCTTCCCGCAGCGCCGACGCTTCCTTTGGCCTTGACTGGAGCCCTCTGCGATATCAGCCATAAGTTCATCTTCTTTTTTCAGTGTCTGGCACAGAAATGATGCCGACACACCCAAAATGTCAGCACCCTCCCTCAAACTTTTAGAATTTAGCTCTCGGTAGCGATCAAGCAAGTCCACTTTGTCTTTGGGTGTCATTTCTGTTCTTTTTCTTTTCTTTGGAGCTGAAGTTAAAGCCATTTTCTGATTCACTGCTTATCCAGCGAGACTAGACAGTGTTGAATTGACATCTGACGGTTTGCTGACAAGGTACGTGTAATCACTGTTCACACAAACGCTGAAGCGTCTTTAGTTGTCATCTAACGGTTTGCTGACAAGAATTCACAACCAGAGATCGACTCCTTATAATTAGTAGAGTTCACAATATTACACTCTTGTGATTCGAATTTTACCGCACACAAGTTTTACATTCATGGGAAATCGATGTTTAGAAAATGAACTGACGGGAAAATGGCTGCCAGTATGGAGTGTATCACAACAAGCGGAGGAATACACTCACGATGTGATATGGCATTCAGCGTGGCTGTTCAGAACGGTGGTATGCATGTTATGGAAGAATTTAGGCTATCACGTGACCAACCTGTTGCTGAGACTATATTCACTAGTCTCAGCCACGCTGAATGACCACGGAACAGGGGGGGTATGATAGAATGTTCTTTTCACTATGTCACGGAGATGCCTTCCGTGGACTTTGCTCCCCACGTGTTAGTCCTCGTGCTTTATGACCCACGTGATAGGGGTATCGAATAATCTCATTGGCTAATGAGATCGGGGCGACTGACCGTTGAGCGATTTGGCGCCTGCAGAGTTCACTTCATTGCTTGCCGGCTGGGTGAGCAGACGTGTTGTAGCGTGTACCGCTATAGAATCGACTGGGCATGCCGTCCAGTGCGAGTGCTATCGCCTCTTCGCTGTGTGCATCACAGGAAGGTGACAACCGTCATTATCAAGAGTCTGTTTGAGGTGGGTCTCGTTTGTTATGGTCAATTGTGAATATTGGGAAGGGAAACGCCATGTATGGTTGGACCGTTGAAGTGGGAGTAAGGCGGGAAAAAAACTATCTCTTGTTTCGCCATCGTTATATCCTGTGGAAGGGTGTGGGAAAAAGGGAAATACGCTACTCAAAAATAACGGGAATTAAACTAAATGGGTTTCTCTGAGTAACGCCTGTGTGGAGGCGTGTTTCATCATTCTCGAATTTTGGGCCGTGCGGCTGAATGAATGATGCATGCGCGGAGATTGATTGTGTTATCAGCGTGTGACACATTGCTTTTGTCTCTTCCAGACTTACGTTTGGCTTATGTGACTTAGACTTCTCGTCTGTCGTCTGTTTTAATTCCATGGTTATCACGTCTTGTAAGAGTGATAGGAATTAAAAGGGGGGGGGGGGGGGATCTGTAATTGGTATTATCCCTCTACTGTATCTATATCGTTCTTCTGGGAAGTAAACGAGTATAGGATACTGGGTGTAGGACTTACGTGCTATGGCGTCGCTGAGCAGAAGCAGTCTCGTCAGGACCCATGAGTTAACGTAAAGATGCTAAGTGGAAGCAGTCTATGATTCTCTAATTTGCCCAGTTAGGAGAATACGTCCTCACCTACACGCGTAAGCTCTGACGCGTGACACGCTAGGCGTGTGTCTTGCAGTAGGCGCGAGCCTATGACCTGCAAGTGGAGTGAAGAGATATTGGAAGGGGTCAACGTAGATTAATAGACGCTCTGTCCAAGTATCCTCTCTCTCTTTAATGCACAGTGTGGTGCAGAAGGTGACTAGCTTTTAGAGTGGTCACAGGTCTAGTGAGCGAAGTCTTATTCGGGGTCGGGGTAGGCAGGTCATCGCCTGGACCAGATTGCTGCCGCCACCGCCGGACATTGGACACCGATCGACTGGGGAGATCCCCGGGCCACCGAAGTGACCCGTCCCATTGGAGACCGTCCGCTGGAGGAATCCATGGTGCCTGGAACCACCATAGACCTTATTCACGCGGCGGCCATGTTAGTTTTAAAACGAGGCAGATAACGCGAACATGTCGACATGGCTGACACGTTGAAGACAACAGAGGGGTTAGCGCAGCTTCAACGACAAAATCCTTTCTGCAGTGGAGGTGATCGGCATTGTTAGATAAAAAACTATTCAAAAATAGTCACAATAGACTATCGTAACGTATAATTTCTTCACAATACCCGCAGAAGATAAGTAAACAAACCACACCGTACGTCCCTAGCAGACGAACATGATCGAACGCCAGCATACAATCGAGCTAGTGTGATATAATGTTTCATGTAAAGCTCGAATGAGTGGCAGCAGTACTAGGCTATCTGGTTTACTTAGATGTGATTTTTTTTTGCGTGCTAACTGATATTAGGTTTAGAGCTTGAATTTTCAATGATATTACGCATCACAACATGTGTTTGCAGAAGATTCTCCTTGGCAGTCTCAGTTGTGCATTCTCCATTGTTATTTATTATGGTTGAGTTACGAAGGAAGGCAGAAAAATAGCAAGAAGACAAAGTGACAAAGGCTATGAGAAGTGGATTGAAGTGTTTATCGACTACGATGCCATCAAAGGTTGGTACACAGTGACAAAAGTTATTTCGCTTAGAACTCTAGTGTTCGAACCAATGAAAACCACGGAAAGAGACGGCCGTTTCGTTCCTTGCCTCTCATTGGCCAGCTTAATTGTCATGAGGTCAGCGTGTGATCACGGGCGAAGCTGATCAGCTTTGGTCTATACATTTAAATTTTGTTTTGTGATGCGTAACTTTGTCACTTTGTCAACTAACTCTGATTTAGATGTTGGTTTCTTGGCATAGCCAGCTTACCATGTCGGAGCAGATAAAACAAATGCAGCAAAGCGAAATGATCACTCGTGCACTTAAGTCTTGATGCCTGTCCGGGACACTCCCCGCAGTGTGTTTTGTTTGCTTTGTACGGTTTGAGCACATAGTTGTAAGTGTTAAAACGGTCAGTTATCAATGTAATCGGTGATTTTGGTTGTCATGAAACTTTGTTTTGTGCTTTAATGCCATTTTCTTGTCATCATCTTATTTGTTACATTACGCCAAATGCGGCAATTAAGTTGATCGTGCACTCATCGACTGGATGATCGTGAATTTTCTGTCCTCGCCTGACCAGGGAAACAAAATTGTCAATTCAAGCCAGAACTAAACAGTTATCTGCTGCCACGCATTCGAGCTTTACAGGAAACATTATATCACACTAGCTCGATCGTCAGCTGGGGTAGTGGCTATGGTTCGATCGTGTTCGTCTGCTAGGTATGTACGGTGTGGTTTGTTTACTTATCTTTTGCGGGTTTTGTGCAGAAATTATTCGTTACGATAGTCTATTGTGACTATTTTTTAATAGTTTTTGATCTAACAATGCCGGTCACCTCCACTGCAGAAAGGATTTTGTCGTTGAAGCTGCGCTAACCCCTCTGTTGTCTTCAACGTGTCAGCCATGTCGACATGTTCGCGTTATCTGCCTCGTTTTAAAACCAAAATGGCGGGTCGCGTGAATAAGGTCCATTGAGGGGGGGTGAGAGGACAGCTCTTGCCGGGACTACCAGTGACGCTACTAGGACCGGGGAGGCGTGGGGTTGGAACCTCACGTGCTTCCAAACGCTGAGGGTGCAGGGGTCAGCTGGGACTGGATTATATGTGTACTTTCTTGTGGAAGGAAAGGGACGACGTTGGTAAGCATTGGCTTTTATAATCTTTACCCATCGGGGTGACAGCTGGACTCGTGAAAACTGTGACCCTAGTGTTAAAGTACCAGTTTAGTAAGTGGTCGTCAAATTCAATGGGAAAGGTCACAGACACTATCCATTTAACCTGAGCAGAGGGTTTCAGAGATGCTGCCGTGCCCTGCTGCGAGAAGGAATGATTGAGACATTTGAGCCACTGTACGTTTAAACTAATTCCTCATCGAGAGAATTGAGTTTTCTAACTGGTTGTCAATCTGTCTTCTCTTTGCCGCTACCGTGCTAGCAGAGTGAGAAAGCTCTATCCCTCGCTGTGAGAGTGAGGCATCTTCATGGCATATTGGCGTGTTGTTGTTGTATGCTAATTATGGCCCGGAGCTCAGGTCAGCCTCAGCGGCTGCTGTGATTGGCTGAGCCCGGGTCGCCTTCTAGGAAGCCGGCGTAGCTCCGCCCGCTGGGGCGAGAGTGCTTGCGCGTTGGGCTTGTGTGAAGTTGGAGTGTGTTATTGTTTTGGGGTGGCCAATTTTGGGGTTGGGCTTTTCTTTTAATTGTTGTCATTGATTAAAACTTGTCATAAATTGAACCCGCTCCTCAGTTGTCTATTTTTGTTGTTGTTTTCACCCTTTTTATGTTATTTATGGTTGCAGAAACATGGCAGCTCGGGTTTTGTTGAAAACCTAGTGGATTAGTAGTCTATGGTAGTTCATGGTTTTAAGGATTACTCATACACACAGCCACCAACACGTCACAGTTAGCCTACGGAGAAGACTGTGTGCATTGGCAACGAGTGAAGGCAAATCTCTACATCTAGTCCACGCCTTTTCTTTGTCTGATGCCAACAAATAAGACAAAAATTCCGCGTGCCTGTCGTTTCACCAACCTAATGATTGGGCGGCAGGAAAAACTGAATCATAGTAGATTATAGTGTAGACCCATGCACAGTATGCCACATTAACTTCTGTAGGCAGTTCAGATGAATGAAAGTGTCGTTTCGATTGCGAGTGAGTCAGTTTCAGGATAACCCGCGATGCGGAATTTGAGTTTCAGAGCATCTGTATAGCACTATCTTCAAAACAGTGGAAACCAATGCAACATTTGACATGTTGACATGTCTGTTGGTTCATTTTAGCCGTTTTAGTGCTCTAGTTTGTTTTCGAGTTGCTCAGGTATCGCAATCAAGACGTCAAAGTGTTCGGCTCTGGCATTTTGTAATGGTGGCTTCACGAAACCCCACAACACAAACGGGTTTCTCAGAGTTATTTGTTTCAATAAAATGCGACGACACTCACAGTACACTACCTGGGTATAGAAGGTAGTAACAATGGGAAATCCTGTGATCTTCGGCTTAAAACATCGCCAACGTAAGATGACAACAGGCGTGCACTGGCTTTTTAATATTGCTTTTTCGTGGACATTCTCTGAACATAATATAAAGATCTTCTATTCATATAAAATAGTGGTCAAGTGATTTTCACCTGTTCATCGTAAATATGTGCGAAATGTTACCATAAAAACTAAACAAAGGTATGAACATAATTTTCTTAAATACAGCGAGTTCGATGACGAGCAGGCGACATAGGAATGTGAGATGATCATAATTCTGTAATTTAAAAAAAATCCTATATTTTTCCGTTGAAAATGCACTGCGATTACATCGCGACCAATTTCAATGGTTGCCAAGGAGGTCAATGCACCTGCGCAGAACATACGAAATTAGCCGGCAGTGCCCACGATTCAAACGTGAGACGAAAGAGGACACTTTTACTCACTGCCTTGGACGGAGGTCACACAACCGTAGAGTAGCTGGATCTTGGCGACGTCGATGGGCGAAAGCTGGACTCGCTGCCCAATGGTCACTCCGCTCTGCTTGGGGGTCAGTGTGTCCTTGCTCTTGTCCTTGGCGAACTCCCTGGCATTGTAGTGCATGATGGACCCGTAGTCGTACGGCATGCCCAGTGTTGTCAGATCGGCCGCAGGATGCGTTTCGAAGTCGTGTTTGCGCTCTAGGGAAGATGTATTTGTGGTTGGTAAGCAGACAAGCAAATTAACAAACAACTGTTGGACTGGCGAATAAACAGACGAATGGATGGTTGACACAGAAACAGAGTAAATAGGTGGATATATTCAATGTAATTAAACTAGAGAGCACTCGAGAGCGCTAACCTTCGCCAAGGAAATCACAACGCCGCATAATTTCGGCAGTGTGTTCTGTTTGCTGTGCCTGACGTTTAATGACGGTTTTAGCGCTGCTAGTGGTTCATGGAGGTACGCCTGCTATGCGGCCTGTATAATTTTAGACAGTGTTCCGCTCCACTCGTGAACGTTACTTTATAACGCCTTTCAATAGTTGAATAGACGGCTGGTCTTCCATGGCCTGTATAATACAGACAGCAAGTTCTGCTAGCCAGGCATGACCCTATGAAGTCTAGTTAATTTTAGCATCTGTAGTATGCACACGCTGGCTTGCGGCTCACGGCGGGCTACGTCGCTGATATAAATTCTATTTACATGCATGGTTCTAATTTCCAAAACGAGATAACATATAATCTCTTAAAATCAGTGGATTGTTACTTGGGTAAAACCTTGACCTTGCAGCAAATTTCATCAGAATCCGTTCATAATTTTTTGAGTTTTTTTTGTTGCCGATTAACAAACGACCGAACGAACAAATGAAGAACTAACAACCGACCGAAAAACAGCCTTCTTGGCAGAGGTAATAAATGGACAAAGGAACATAGAACGAATGAATGAATGAATGATGAATGGATAGATGGATGATGGATGGATGGATGGATGGATGGATGGATGGATGGATGGATGGATGGATGGATGGATGGATGGATGGATGGATGGATGGATGGATGGATGGATAGATGGATGCATAGATGGATGCATGGATGCATGGATGCATGGATGGATGGATGGACGGACGGACGGACGGACGGACGGACGGTAATAGAGTCGTCGGAGCATCAATTCAGAAGTTATGAGATTACATGAAACTGATTTATCCACAGCTGCCATAGTCTAAAACCTTTACTCTAGAAAAATCATTTGAGAGGTTGTACAATAAAAATGCAAAGAATTGACAGAAAAAGGAGGTGAAAAAAAGCTGTAAAAGATGGAGAGAAAAGGCTGTCTAATACACAAACCAGAGATATATAACTGTTCAGAGAGAAGGGCGAGAATCCATCAGTAGATGTAAATATATGGCCGTTTATCATACAAACAGATGAACGAAGCCCATTCACTCATCTACACATTGTCTCATTGACCCTCTTTGTGTAGGCTACTGATGGAGCTTACTCACCGCTCTCGATGTTGTCCCAATGCACCATCTACACATTGTCTCATTGACCCTCTTTGTGTAGGCTACTGATGTAGCTTACTCACCGCTCTCGATGTTGTCCCAATGCACCATCTACACATTGTCTCATTGACCCTCTTTGTGTAGGCTACTGATGGAGCTTACTCACCGCTCTCGATGTTGTCCCAATGCACCATCTACACATTGTCTCATTGACCCTCTTTGTGTAGGCTACTGATGTAGCTTACTCACCGCTCTCGATGTTGTCCCAATGCACCATCTACACATTGTCTCATTGACCCTCTTTGTGTAGGCTACTGATGGAGCTTACTCACCGCTCTCGATGTTGTCCCAATGCACCGTAACGTAGCTATCGCGGTCGAAGCGTGCCTGCTCGTGCCAAAAGCCCAGGGTGTGGAGCAGCTCGTGCATGATGGTTCCCTTCCTGTGGCAGCCATCCGTCAGGGAAACGTGCTGATGACCTCCAATACGACCCACAGTGGAGGAGCAGCTGCCACAGAAGAAAGAAAATGAAAGAGAAACTGAAATGTTACCTCTCGATCGTTACGGCATTGTTGCCATGTTGAAATACAACGACGTGGACCTGTCTGCAGCTGAGGTTAATTAAAGGAAAACGCAAGTGCAAAGCGTGGTGGATTAAAGTCCCTGTAGCGCCCTTCTCCACCTTTGATGGTATTCTTGTTCCGCCCTTCTTAGGCTACTTTTCGTAGCTTCTCTGCAAGACAGGCAATTAAACTGTTCATCCGCATTACAGGGTCTTAAGAGTTAACCTATGAAAAGTAGCCAACGATGGGTGGAGAAGGGAGTAACAGGAATACCGTAAGGGGTGGAGAAAGGCACTACAGGGACTTAAGAGTTAATAGGTTGCCACAGAAGAGAGACTTGTACGTAAGGTCGCAAGGACGTTGTTGCCAAGCGGAATGTTTATAGAGAAGTCAGTCAATGTCCAGTTATACTGATTTAAACAAATTTTCATAATCGCATTCTGCATGCTTTACGATATTAAGATAGGACAGCAATACCAGTCATCTAGTGTCGCGAATGTTGTCGCTTTTACACTCAGTTTTATTTATTCCTTGGCTTCCTTGATTTGTAGCGCTCTGCGCACAGAAGAGAGATCAATGGAAAATTCAGCTTGTGATGCTTGAAAATCCGCAAAAGGACAAACTCTCCACTTCTGATATTGGAAATTTGAGTGTGGCGCATGACGCTATACAGTTTGATAAAGGAACATTTCAAACTCACGAATATCATCTGATCCAAATTTCGCAGACCTTTGAACTGCATTACTGTACTAATGGAATCGGAACGCTCTCCACGTCCCCGTAAAATGGCGTATGATTGTGTTCGAGCGCTTGTGTACCTCCACGCAATTCTGACGTTGCAGATGATATGTGGGATGGGGGTCAGAATTGAACCACCGTGTCTCCCTAGGCAATTCGTAAAGGGCGAGTAACTGGGGATACGCGACTTGATTAGAGCTTACTCTAAACTGTTCTAGTGATTGTGCTTAGTGGCCTTACATAGCCTACGCAGGCTGATAGGCCGTAAATATCAATCAATCCATCCATCCACCCACTCATCCATTTATCCATCCACTCCATCCATTCGTCCATCCATTCATCCGCAAATGACATGGATGTTTCCAAGGACGATTAGAAAATCGCATGCTATGGTTGCCGCTGCGTTTAGAAGTCCACCTCGTCAGTTGGACCTGTGGTTACCGATTTTTTCCCCCGGTGCCTTCGTGGACTTTTCGTATAATACTACTCTGCCTACTTGATAGACCATCTTTTGCTGCTGTGGCTTCTGAGATGGAGGAGGAGGAGAAGAGGATAACAACGACGATAACAACAGCTACCACCATCATCATGATTACTTATATTGTAAAGTGCACATACTGTATGTCCTGATATCATTTCGGAGACTTTCACCTTTTTATCACCACATGTATAGCGTCCAATATGTTGTACGTGTCACGGGTCTTTTCCTGCTCGGACTTTACCCGAGAGAGAAATAAGCAATCCAATCAAAAGGTACAAAACAATGCACGAAAATAAAGTAACAATCACAGTTTATTGTACAACCAATTATTGTAGAACGTACTCCCACAATGCAGGATCAAACAGTAATCAACACACACAAGAAAACAGAAAATAGAAACTAGTCTCGTCTGTGGTCACGCGCCACAAATCCAAGCAGTGAAGTAACGAGATCAAAACAAGTTTCCACTACAATCAATCACAAACCAAGTGCGCCACAAACCCGGTACTGCAGGAACACGGTAGAAATAAGTTCTCTCCTGCAATTACACAAAACGGAGCGCTAAATTAGAAACGCGGGAATAGCAACAAGTTCCCTTCAATTCAGAACAAGAACTCAGACATTTTAATTTAAAAAAGTAGAAACAAGGACTATAACACAA
The DNA here is from genome assembly GCA_034096865.1 of Theodoxus fluviatilis. NCBI lineage: Eukaryota > Metazoa > Mollusca > Gastropoda > Cycloneritida > Neritidae > Theodoxus > Theodoxus fluviatilis. The sequence goes on along the minus strand of JAWQFJ010023667.1, from coordinate 81,566 downwards.
AGAAATGTAGGGACAAGAATCACCGCTTTTCAATCAAGAACAATAACTCTTAAGGCAATAATGTAGGAACAAAATCACACCATGCACTATAATGCCTGTAATACTGAACCGAGATGGAACCAAATCTCCCTAGCAATTATCATTAATAAATCACAAACTCCACAATACAAGCATAAGGTGGAAACATATTTCCCCTTCGATCGTTTGACAAAATGGCACCAATCTGGCAATGCAGGAACAAAGCGGAACATAATTTCCCCTGCAATTACCCACAGTACGCCAGACTATTATAATCAACAATAATCACCAACAGAACAACAACCACAAAAAACCACAACGTACAACAAAATTTCTCGGCGATACAACAAAATAAGTTCGGTCAGCGAGAGTCCAGACTATCATTAACGACTCCGCTTTACCATGTACTTACGCGAGAAAACCATCAGTTGGACACACAACAGTCAGGTAACAGATCTAACGTTGGTCGGGGTTCTCGCCGAGAAAATCCCCACTGTGGGCCACACAGCGTCACCAGCCTCTCAAGAGTAGAGAGAGAAGGTCTCAGAAACCATCGCCCAGACTCGTCCTCTCCGTCTGTCTGTCCGTCTCCTCTTCTTTCTTCTCTACCGTCTCACCTTTATTTAAGTGCTCCTCGTGAGCTCTACTGAACCCTCGCGAGCACCTTGCACGGACAAACCAGTTTCAGTCTATGACAAAAACATAATTTCGTGTCCGTTGTGAGCTCCTCTCAAGCTAGTCGATTAACTTGTTTAAAAAAATGATTCACTTCTTTACAGAACTACAAGTTCTTAAAGGCCCGTCATCTGCAGCACAGCCCGAGGGATAAAACAACAAAGTCGCCAGCTGATCAAAATCGACGCGTGACAGTACGTGTGTGTGACAAACGGGGAAAGCTCTAAGCAATGATTGTTCTTCATTTAGGTGCCCTTACATCATTTGGATGGCACGACATCTCACCCATGCCGTTTAGCATGGCATTATAATCACCACACTCCCTCGACACGAACGACGTACATGTACATCACGACAGCAATTGGGTGGAAATCTACATTAAGTGGATGTATCATATCAGTTTCCATTTAGGTTTCAGAGTAATAAAATCATTGTGCTGACAACTCCCAATCAAAGACATGTAATGGCTTCTTCCACGCATATTATGGCGACGTAATCAACCGAGCTTCTGATGCTAAGACTGTTTACAGCACGCAACCTTGAACAGGCGTACTAACCTGAAACTGTTTACAGCACGCAGCCTTGAACAGACGTACTAACCTGAAACTGTTTACAGCACGCAGCCTTGAACAGGCGTACTAACCTGAAACTGTTTACAGCACGCAACCTTGAACAGGCGTACTAACCTGAAACTGTTTACAGCACGCAGCCTTGAACAGGCGTACTAACCTGAAACTGTTTACAGCACGCAGCCTTGAACAGGCGTACTAACCTGAAACTGTTTACAGCACGCAACCTTGAACAGGCGTACTAACCTGAAACTGTCTACAGCACGCAGCCCTGAAAAGGCGTACTAACCTGAAACTGTTTACAGCACGCAGCCTTGAACAGGCGTACTAACCTGAAACTGTTTACAGCACGCAGCCTTGAACAGGCGTACTAACCTGAAACTGTTTACAGCACGCAGCCTTGAACAGGCGTACTAACCTGAAACTGTTTACAGCACGCAGCCCTGAACAGGCGTACTAACCTGAAACTGTTTACAGCACGCAGCCTTGAACAGGCGTACTAACCTGAAACTGTTTACAGCACGCAACCTTGAACAGACGTACTAACCTGAAACTGTTTACAGCACGCAGCCTTGAACAGACGTACTAACCTGAAACTGTTTACAGCACGCAGCCTTGAACAGGCGTACTAACCTGAAACTGTTTACAGCACGCAGCCTTGAACAGGCGTACTAACCTGAAACTGTTTACAGCACGCAGCCCTGAACAGGCGTACTAACCTGAAACTATTTGCAGCACGCAGCCTTGAACAGGCGTACTAACCTGAAACTGTTTACAGCACGCAGCCTTGAACAGGCGTACTAACCTGAAACTGTTTACAACATGCAGCCCTGAAGAGGCTTCTTAACCTGAAACTATTTACAGCACGCAGCCTTGAACAGGCGTACGAACTCAACACTGTTTACAGCACGCAGCCTTGAACAGGCGTACTAACCTGAAACTGTTTCAGTCAGGGCATGAACACCTACTGTGAACTCCTGCGTTATCTTTTGTGAGTAGAGCATGTGGCAGTCGCCATCTGTGCATTGACGACATGCAGTTGCGCAACGCACTTGGTTATGTTGATAGAGCCATCCTGGCTTTGCAAAAGCAGTATAACCCCCCCCCCCCATGTCCACTTGCACGCGCATACACACACAAGCACACACACACACACACACACACACACACACGCACGCACACGCGCAAGCGCGCACACTCGCACACGCACACACACACACACACACACACACACACACACACACACAAAAACACACACACAAACACACACACACACACGCACACTCGCGAGCGCGAGAGCGCACACTCGCACACACACACAGAGGTGGGTGGGGATGAGAATACACCCACCGCATCTCCCCGAGCACTTCGCAATAGGAAAATAACTAAGTAAATCGTGACCACGTTTTCTTGCTCAAGCCAGCTCTAGTTATTTTCGTGATCAATGGCCTTACATAGCATACAAAGGCTGTTAGGCCGTGAAACTCGATTAATTCTTTCATTCACTGGAATACAGACAGTGACTGAACGTTGACCGATGGATGTATGGATGGAGTTTTACGGCCTATCAGCCTTTGTAGGCCATGTAAGGCAATGAAGCGCGACCACCACTAGAATACATTAGTTCCAAGTAAGCGCAACTCAAATAACGATGTCCCTATTTATTCGCCTCTTACGAATCGTGTAGGGAGACACGATGGGTCTATTCTTTTAGCCCTCAACCAACAGGGAGAGGGCGTTGACCGAGAGACGCACAATATCACACAGAAAGAGATGGCATTACCCTGATCTGGGATAAATCTCCGTGTAGTCGTGCTGCCCCTGTCTCTGCACGAACTGTACGCACTGCTTGCCGTTCACTGCCGTGTCCGCCTCGATCTGTCGCATGGCCGCCTCGATGGTCTGCACCATGGGCGTGTCTGGCGACAGCGACAGCAACTTCAGAAGGAACTTCCATAAACCATTTTACTGATACACTGTTTCGATCTGATGTGATTAATTCCACACCTAAAAGGCATAATAGACTTAACTCGACTTGCAGCGAAAGCATGCGGAAGTAACCCTTTTAAATACTGCAATAGATTATATTAGATTGTGCAAATTTGGCTAACATGCTCTTCGGCCAGAGCATCGAAAGTTAGCATAGCAATTGATTTTTGTTCAGGTATATTTCTGTAGATTCATGATGTCTGAACACTTAATAATTTATTTAAATGGCTAGGGGTCTAAAACTACTTACCATATTGAGAACTGACGGTGTAATAGATGATGCCATGGGGCCATCTTTTATTCGGGTCCTTCATCGCATTCCTGTCCTGTAAGAGGAAACCAGAGCAATCCCATTCTTCAGAAGTGATTTTCAAAACATTTGACCAAAATTTTGGTTCGTTATTACGCTGAGAGCAGAAATGCATCGCTGTTTGAGACTATTAGGTTTACCTTCGGTACACGTAACTGATATTCTTTTCGTGTGTCTGCAGGTCTGTGTACAGTCAGAGCCTCAGGTACGAAAACACGATGTGCGTACAATCTAAATCGATCAATCAGATTAATTAATGCAGTATAAAGAAAAGACACTAAGCATTTGCAAATGCGATATATCAAATGTGAATCTGAGAAAGGAAAAGAATCATGAGGTTTTAATGGATCCTCAGAAGGAGAAAGAAAATCCCCTAAAACCGTACCCTGAAAATATATATAAAAAAGTGTCGCAGTAATTATCATAGAAATCTGCCAGAAATGCAACGTGATAAAAATGACATCTCACTTACATAGGGATTTTGACCCATCAGGTCAATATCGCCTTCGAAGAGACCTGCGGCAAGAACAAAAACTCTGGTATAGACTGAACATTCTCTGCAACGTAAAGACCGATAGAATGTCAATATAAACACAACTTTCATGCACACCTTCTTCACGTCATTTATTTGCTTGCTTATTTCTTCATTTGCTTGTTTGTTCATCCGTCCCACCGGCTGTCCGTCCGTCCGTCCGTCCGCCCGTCAATATGTCTGTCATCCTGCCTGCCTGCCTGCCTCCCTGCCTGCCTGTCTTCTTGACTGCATGTCTGTCTGTCTGTCTGTCTGTCTCGTCCGTCCTTCCGTCCGTCCGTCCGTCCGTTTGTCCGTCCGTTTGTCCGTCCGTCCGTCTGTATGTCTGTCTCGTCTGCCTGTCAGTCTCGTCTGTCTGTCTGTCTGTCCGTCCATCCGTCCGTCCGTGTGTGTGTGTGTGTATGTATGTATGTATGTATGTATGTATGTATGTATGTATGTATGTCTGTATGTCTGTATGTATGTATGTATGTATGTATGTATGTATGTATGAATGTATGTATGTATGTATGTATGTATGTATGTATGTATGTATGTATGTATGTATGTATGTATGTATGTATGTATGTATGTATGTATGTATGTATGTATGTATGTATGTATGTATGTATGTATGTATGTATGTATGTATGTATGTATGTATGTATGTATGTATGTATGATACTGTTTCTTTGTCTATATAACACGCTTACAAATGATACTAAAACAGCAAACTCACCAGCAAGAGTTTCGGCATCGGACGGTTGTTCACCTGCACAGGGAGAAGAGCAATAATTTACACGTCAAAGAGCATTTTGCGTACAATTCCAAGGGCGCATCTACCGTTTATCCAGATGCAGATGCAAAATGTGCACATTTGTTGCCGATCTTTACTTGATAATTATATAGAGTATACTCTTGTAGGCTAACAAAAGTACAAGCAGCAGAGATCCATGTTATTGTTGTGAAGGCTCCAGAACGAACCCGAACATTGTAGCGCAATGAGATTGTTTACATTGGTCTCTCCGCTAGGTCATTGCCCAGTCACGTGGTTGAGTCGGGCTAAATTTGTCTTGGCTGTGTCACGTGACGTCATTCGTGAAGCTTCGCGGCAGTGGAGTAGATCGTACGCTTTTCTGGAAGTGTCTGGAACCTGTGTAGAGGGTATATAAGCCCGACAGACAGACACACACGAGAGGGCAGATACGACAGAGTTAAGGTGAGAGCTTAACTAGAGGATAAACGAGTCCTCCATAGTAAGGAGTGAGTCCTCTGCGGCACTGCGCGCAGAGTGAAGTTGCTTCGACGATATTGTTTACTGTCACTGCTGTGTATCGACCAGTGCGTGAATAAAGTTTATCGAAAACGACCACCAGCGTTTGTGAACTTCAACTTTCCAGCGCAAGCTAGGAGAACCCCCGTACAACAGGATATTGCAAGAGAAGAGTGCAACATTATCCCTGTTTCATCAGGAATGAGCTGTGACATAGTTTGTTCCAGAGAGAACTGAAAATGTACAAGTTTTATACATTTGTTGTAAAATGCTGGAAAATTCTAAAGCATCGCGGAAGTTTTCAGCTTTGACTGGAGTCCCCTCGACAAAGCCATCGCTTAGTTACCACAAACAGACAAGGCAGAAGTGCTTTTGCTGTGTCACGTTACGTCACTTTTAGTTGCTTCCATACAAACCGAGTCAGTTTTCATTATCTCTAGAAAGTTCCAGAGAACCAGTAAAAAGTGCAAAGTATATAAGCGCGCTAGTGCATGAGTGAGTGTGATGGCAACACAGAACATTGCTGAAAACGAACGAACAATGCAAGTCCTCCCTTATAAGGAGTAAGTCCTCTTCTGAAATCAATTCCGAGAGTGAATTAATTATACCCGTGAGAGAACGCGAAACAGAAAACAAGAGAGCGTGAAGACAAGCAAAAGAGCGATAACAGTGATTGTATCCTCACAGGATCGAGCCCCGAGAGTTAAGTACAGTTGTGATATCGCTGCGAACTGATCGTATAGGCCTAAAATAAAGGTTTTTCGAAAAATATTACCAGATTTGGATTTCGACTTTCCAGGTGCAAGCTAGGAGAACCCCAGTGTCTACATTGACATATCGAAGGAGACAGTCGCAATACCTTGCAAATTCCTCAGTGATTATATATATAACTAAAATATACCTCTTAGTTTGCCTTTCCACAGGGTCGATGACGCACCTCACTACAAGCAAAGGACGGTACCGACACAATGCTGGCTAATTTTCAAAATTGATTTGCGTGATAAGACAAACTCAGATGGTTAAATAAGTTATCAACGTCCAACATACTTGTAGTAATGCGTACTGACTGGTGACACACAAATAATCCCATGCATTATCGAATCTAAATGTGAATCCATAAACAGTTCAGTCTAATTTGACTTCATTGATAGGGGCATTGTATTGAATGGCCATTTAGAAGCAGTCATAAGATTTTTAGCATCAGCTTACAATATCGTGTTCCTTCCTGATCGTAAAGTTTTCAATAACTAAGTAAAGACAACACTTCTGATATCACTGTTAATATCTTGTGATCCGAGTGATATCAGTGTCCATGGTTTTTTAACTTATGTTTTAAAAGCGTCATTGCCATTTTAGATCTAAACAAATCTTCGTGCTCAGTTTCCTTCTCTCTCTCTCTCTCTCTCTCTCTCTCTCTCTCTCTCTCTCTCTCTCTCTCACACACACACACACACACACACACACACACACACACACACACACACACACACACTCACACACACACACACACACACACACACACACACACACACACACACACACACACACGCGCACACACACTCTCTCTCTCTCTCTCTCTCTCTCTCTCTCTCTCTCTCACGCACACACACGCACTAGCGATCAGACGTGTTCGCGACCCTCCCGCCAGGAACTGCAGTTGAAGCAGAACTATGCCAGTCGCCGGATTCCCAGCTGCTGTGGAAGTACTGCTATCCTCGCTACTTACGTCGGATGAACTTTCGTCTTGGAAGGTGACGGGGGAGCCTGGAGGTATTGTGGTCGTGCTCAGATTCAGGCCCAGTGACGGGCAGCCATTACTCGCTTCTCATACTCAACGCGGACACTGGAGAAGGAAGCCTCCTGCACAACTTCGACGTGACCAGTTGCGTGCCCAGAGACACAGAACCTTGGGTGAGATAGCGCATTTCCTAAATTTTGCAAAACATGATGATAAAATTACCGCGAATAACATTTGTGATCAAATGTCTGATGCTTCACGATCTTCCTGTGCCTCGACATCAAGTCCTTGCCCTACAACGACCTTGACCTTTGACCCTCCCAGCCAAACAACAATAGTGGCGAAGAAAGCAGTCCTCTCAGAAGAAATTGATGAATCAGTGATGCAGACAGATTCCTCTCCAGATGATGCCTCCACCAGTGCCACTGTTTCTAAGGGTCATCCATCTGAGGAAGATGAGTGGATGAGGGCCTTCGACGCTCGCTTCGAGGCGGCACATGCAGCAGGAATTGAGTGCTGGAGACAGGAAAGGAAGAAGACTGACACAGGTGGAGGTAACACTGGAGCCACTAGTACCATGGATCCTGGTGAGGACCCTGAGGAAACTCCGCCGCTAGCAGAGTGTAGTCCAGCCATGGTTCCATCTGTTGACAATTCCACCAGCAAGCCAGCAAGATCTACACGTCAGACGCGCCCCCCTTCATCAGCTGAGTTTCCCACCACCACAGCAGCCTCATTGCGGGGCACCCAACAGCTGACTGCCAGACAAGACAGCAGCGACAGCGTCTCGTGCAACACGGGCAGCACGAGGGTGACAAGAAGCAGGCCTTCAACCAATCCAGCCCGGAATGCGCAGACAGCACGAAAACCAGAGACATTTCGGACTTTCGCTCGCAGAAAGTGACTTTTTTGCCTCTGAACGCTCAAAAGTTTGCATGACTGGTTGCCAGTCTTGACCTTGTTTGTGATAATGTGTTTTTTCCCTAAGTCGGTATTGACCAAACTTGTTTTGGATAACTTTTGGAAAACTTATGTTTTGCAATGGGCCGGAGGCCCCAGTAATAAAGTTTTTTCGTTCGTTCGTTCTCACACACACACACACACACACACACTCTCTCTCTCTCTCTCTCTCACACACACACACACACACACACACACACACTAACACACTAACACATACACACATACACACATACAAACACATACTCACACACACACACACACACACACTCACACACTAACACATACACACATACAAACACACACACACACACAAACACATACACGCACGCACACACACACACGCGTGCGCGACCCCCTCCCCCCTCCCAAAATCACCTTCGTACGTGACGTGAAAACGAAAAGACGTATAGTACTCACCAAACTCCACATCTGGAAGATTCTGGAATATACAAAGGACCACTTTATGTCAGGAACAATAGTCTCTCTGTCTGTCTGTCTCTCTCTCTCTCTCTCTCTCTCTCTCTCTCTCTCTCTCTCTCTCTCTCTCTCTCTCTCTCTCATTTACGTGAAAATCTGAATAATTTGAATGCTGTGAGTGGTTATAATGAAACAGTGTACGTGAACAGCGCTACTCTAGGCCTAACGAGAAGTCTTGTGAATGCCGCTGAGTTCATGCAGAAACTTTGCAGGCCTTATTTGCACGTGCAAGGTTGCAGGTGATTTGATAAAGAATGTGCAATAACTAAAAAGCAAACCAGTAAATGCTTGCGTGCCTTCCTTCGCTCTCATTCTGATCAGGACAGAACTACTTACCTCAGGTGCAGGAATTAGTATAAGCAGCTAATAAAAACGAAGAAAACCAACTATAGACAAGGTGTAACCAATAATTTTATTAGTAATGTAAGAGATTGCAAGTTGTTCTGGAAGCAAGTTAGATCTCTTCGTAGAAACAATGCATTATCCAGTATCGATCCAGATATTTGGGTAAAACATTTTCAGAATGTTTTCACGCTCGTTAACAGCGCCAATGACTCTGAAATACACACTTGCAGGTCGATCAGTGTCACTGATGATAGTATCTTGAATTCAGAAATCATCCAGTCTGAAATAACAGATGCCGTTATCCACCTTAAGAAGAAAAGGCAGCGGGTATGGACGGTATAGTGTGTGAAATGCTAAAATGTTCTCTACCAATACTAATGCTCTACCTCCTAAAATTGTTCAATTCCATATTCGAACAGGGCCTGTTTCCTACCCTTTGGTCCCATTCCTTGATAGTACCCATTCATAAGAAAGGTTCCTTAACTGTTCACGATAACTATAGAGGGATCTCTCTGACTAGTGTCTTCAGCAAAACATTCCTACATATTCTGAATACTGACTGCAGGCATGGGCAGATGAGAATAGTCTTCTTGGTGAGGAGCAAGCTGGGTGTAGAAGGGGCTACTCGACAATTGACAATATTTTTGTATTATATAACGGTGTGCATCGGTAGGCTACCTCAACCGAAACAAGAAGTTGTATGTTTTATTTGTTGACTTCCAAAAGGCGTTCGACACTGTAGACAGACGAGCGCTTTGGAAAGTTTTGGAAGGTCATGGGGTCAGGGGTAAAATGCTCCAGATGCTAAAGGCAGTATACAAAACGGTGACGTGAAGTGTCAAATGCCAGGGTCAGGCATATGGGTCCATCAATTGTCGCCGGGGACTTAAACAGGGTTGCAAAATGTCTCCTTTATTATTTCTTTTCTCGTTTCACACCTTAGTTTTGAAGTGATTGCAAAGGGAAAACATGCAGTCCAATTAAAACCAAATGGTGCAGAACTGTTTTTGTTATTGTTTGTGGTTGACATTGTGCTTTTATCTGATACCGTAATAGGTCTACAGAATGAGATCAATAATCTTAAGAACGCCGCTGATAGATTAGGACTAATGATTAATACGGATAAAACAAAGGTTGTTATCTTTCGAAACGGAGGGTACGTAGCTGCCAGAGAAAAATGGGTGATAGGAGACAGGTTGTCTCTCAATATAAATATCTTGGAGTTACTTTCTCTACTAGATTATGTACAAATACAATGCTATCTGAGCTGGTCGTCAGAACCAAATCAGCGTCAATCCAAATCCAAAGGACCTTGAGGAAACTTACCTTTGTCACACCAGATATATTGGATAATATTTTTGACGCTCAAATACAGCCAATGCTATTTTGCGGGTCAGAAATTTAGGGCACCAATGACTAAACGAATCGAGACTGTCCATATGTACATGTTGAAGGGGTTTCTTAATGTTGCCTCTAAAACGCCAAATGTGATGATATATGGTGATGCAACCAGATATCCATTAAACATTAACGCTCAGATACGCTCAGTCAAATATTGGGTTAAATTGCTTAGAATGAAATCTAACAGATATCCTTATCAAGTATACATGTCCATGCTTAACGCGGTAGAAGCAAAACATAATTGGGCAACAGACATAAAAATGCTATTGAATAAACATGAGTTTAGAATGGAATGGGAGTGTCAAATGGTTCAAAATGAAACTTCGTTTATAAGGCAGCTGAAAAATATATTGCTTGAATGCTATAACTATAAGACTGAATGGAGAAATTGTGTACAGCAAAGTACGAGATATACCTTCTACAAATTAGTAAAAACAGAATATGGTATAGAGCCATATCTCTATGTATTAGACAAAAAAGTATTTAGAGATGCCTGGGTGCGTTTCAGAATGGGAATAAGTAACTTATTTGTACATAAGTATAGATATAGTCCAATAGCTCGCCCAATTATTTGCCCATCATGCATGGAGACAGATGAAGAGGAAATTCATTTTTATTTTATTGTCCAGCTGCATATGATCTCCGAATGAAGTATGTATTACCGTTTATCCAACTTGGTATTAGTGAACCTGTATCTGACCTTTTCTTAATTGATGATATTTATGCAATTAGAAGCATTGCGACGTACCTTTATAAAGCTTTCCAAAGACGAGCAGAGGCAATGCTGATGGTAGACAATCATAGATACCTCTTTGAGAACAAAAACTCACCGATCTAGCGGTGGTTATTAACTCTAGTTGTCACCGTTGTTCAGTAGCAGATTGGGAAGTGTTCATATCATTACACTTCTGTGTAACTGTTTGTGATCCATCATAATGTGTTCAATAGTAGACACGTAGTAGAAGCATAATACGATGTTATCAGCCTATACAAGCATTAGTGCGCAGGCTGGCTTTATTATTTTCCTGAGCAAATGCTGCAATCGCTACGATGCGCAGTATATATATATATATATATATTGTTTTACATACATGCGCTGGAGTCAGTGCTTATCATCATAGAAACGACAACATTCTAGAACGATTTGTAAGCATGGATGGAGCCTCCAAATAGATTCTTATAAGTAGTCCACATGGGCGTCACAGAGAGCTCATTTTCGCATCCAACAGTATGTGTTGAAATGAGGCTCACAAATGGCTTGGCACAATAAAGTCGCTCCCGTTGGTCTAACAGTTAACTCACGTGCACAATATGTATGGGGCTGGCTAGTATGGCATGCCCGCATGGAACCCTTTTGTCTACCCTTATTGGTTTCAAATGAGACTCACTTAACGACTACCAGTTCTGAACGTTTTCACCTCAAAAAGGAAATGCTACCTACGGTGTAGCTTTCGACTCAGTTAAACTCAGTTTAGCGTTACCCTGCCTACTTCACTTCTTCCTCATGTAGGCCTACCGTCCACCCCCTAGTCGTAAGAATAAGCAGACTGACTCCATGTTCCTGGAACAATTTCCAGACCTTCTGGAACTTACAAACGCCACCCAAGGCGTTTTCATCGTCCTCGGTGATGTCAACATCCATTTCGACTGCCCGCATGCTCATATCTCATCCAAGACTCTTGACATTTTAGACACTTTCGAGCTGAAACAGTGTGTGCAAGATCCTACTCACGTTAAAGGCCACGTGATAGACTGGCTAGTTTGTAGAACTGATGATAGTGTTGTTCAGTCAACCACCGTGACTAGTGCTATAGCCACTGACCACTGTTGTGTAATGGCCACTCTGGACGCTACTGTCCCTCGCACTCCGCCTGTTTCTATAACTGTTCGCAACGTGCGCCTTATTGATAGACCTGTTTTTTGTAATGATGTGAAATCGAAGCTCTCTGTACTCTCGTCTGTTGCCGCTGGCGATCTTGACTGTGCGTTACGCGACGTCTTGGACGTTCACGCTCCGGCTTGGGAACGGAAGGTCTCTTCCGTTAAGACCGACAGCGCCCCGTGGTTTAATTCTGTTAGTGACGAGGTCAGGGCCGCCAAGCAGCAACGACGCCGAGCTGAACGTCAGTGGTTGAAAACTGGACTTACCATTCATAAACACCTTTTTCTCCAGGCCAAGAACTTAGTTACCAAACTCATGTATGATGCTAAAGTTAATTACTTCAGCTCTCAGATTGTGGATAGCGCGTCGTGTGGGCAACTGTTCGGCATTTGCAACAAACTCCTCGGTAAAACCAAATAGGTTCTCTTTCCGTCAATCTTCTCCGTTCTGGAACTTCCTGGCCGTTTTCTTGAATTCTTTGAGAACAAAATTCAAACCATCAGACGGGATCTCGATAGTCAAATACTGAATCCTCCCGCAGTTGCCGATCGTTGCTTTCAGGGCGTTCCGTTCACCACTTTCCAGACTGTGTCTGAAGAGGCTGTCAAGAAAGTTATTCTCGCCTCCACTCCCACCACTTGCGACCTCGACCCCATCCCCACCCCCCTTTTAGTTGAATGCCTTGACTCTCTTCTGCCCTACATCACATCTGTTGTTAACGAGTCCCTCTCATCTGGCACCTTCCCTTCCGTGTACAAGTCAACCATAACTAAGCCACTCCTGAAGAAGCCTTCTCTGGACCCCGACGTATTGAAAAAATATCGCCCGGTCTCCAACCTCCATTTCCTGTCCAAAGTTATAGAGAGACTAGTACTCACCCAGCTGCAGCAACATCTTGGCACCCCTGCAGTCAGCCTATCGTAGCCACCATAGCACAGAAACTGCCTTACTCAAAATCCTTGGCGACCTTTACACTTCTTTAGATCAGGGAAAACTTAGCATTCTCACCCTCTTAGACTTGTCAGCGGCTTTCAACACAATAGACCACAGCACGTTCCTCTCACGCCTGCGAAACACTTTTGGAATTTCACACTCTGCCCTTGCCTGGTTTCATTCTTATCTCACTGACAGATTTCAAACGGTCTCCATCAACAATCACTACTCAGCTTTTTCTCCTGTCCAGTTTGGTGTTCCCCAGGGCTCAGTACTGGGTCCAGTTTTGTTCGTTCTTTACATGCAATCCTTTGTTTGACATAGTCGCTCAGCATTCAATCAATCAGCATGCATTTGCAGATGACAATCAGCTCTACAAAGACACCACCTTAGATCAATTCCAACCCACGTTAGACACTCTACAGACCTGTCTTTCTGATGTTAACTCATGAATGTCACACAACAAACTCCAGCTGAACGATTCCAAAACCGAATGCCTTTTTGTCAAGTCTCAGAGACTAGTGACGCCTCCATCCCTCCCATTTTCTGTCAGGGTTGGAGATGCGGACGTCGCCTTTGTTCCATCAGTCAAAAACCTTGGTGTCACCCTCGACTCTCATCTCTCTCTTTCCGACTTTGTCCAAAACACTTGCAAATCCGAATACATACAACTCAGACAGATAAGCGCAATCAGACACCTTCTCACTACTCAAGCTACTAGTACTACTATCCTAGTCTGTGCTCTTATTCTCAGTCGCCTGGATTATTGCAACGGCCTTCTTGCTGGCTGTCCCGCATATCTCACTGATAAACTTCAAAGAGTGCAAGATGCTGCAGCTCGACTCATCTGTAAGTTAAAAAAGTCAGATCATCTCACTCCTCTCTTCCGCTTTCTCCACTGGTTGCCCATTAGAGTCCAATACAAGAGTGCCTGTCTTTGCTACTATTACTTACTATTAAAAGGCTTTCTATGACTATACTTACCTCTACCAAAGGATGTGCCCAGCTCAGGACTAAGACGCCGAGCAACACGCAGAGAGCTAAAGGCATCGTCTTTCCCTTTGAGCTTCTTCAATGGGAGGAAAGGAAAACACTGGCAAAATGAAGATCAAACGCTGCAGAACTTCAAGATATATATACACTGACTACTCATATGGAGTGACACATGTCTGACTTTGAGATAAGGCCAAGTAAAAACTGGTGGCACCTGCTCAATGCGCCGCCACTTCCCAGGCCACGTTGTACGTTTGGGTGGATATGCACTTGAGTACAGCATCAGTGTAGTTATCAGTGTATTGGTGAATTCCTCTGACCAAGAATTCGGACAAGACAAATCGAAGGCGTACAGCAGGGCACGGTGGAATGAACGTTCTACCTTATCGGGGGAGAGCCCCTCAAGCGCTGCAAAGACCATCTTAGAACGTCCTCGGAGGCCCGCAGCATCAGGTCAGCCAGTCAGGAGCACGTGGTCAACGACTGCAGCTCATGTTGAGCAGATGTAAGAGAAGGAGTCAAACGTTTCAAAGAGCAACGTTTACTTGCTCCTGACAACAAAATGCCTCTGCTTGAATGGCGTGTTGCAGTGCCCATTCAGGCAGACAGTCATAGTCTGCCCTCTTTGCCACAGGCTCTGTGCATCTCAGTTCCTGCTCGGCCCACACTACAGTCTCATGCATCCTCTGTGCCATTGACGTATTCGTTGATATCGACACACCGCCGAACACGCCATGCATTAGGGTGTGCGCGTGCTCCTGTGATGATTTATTGGCGTGTTTAAATATCTTGCATCTCAGAGATTCTAGCAGAAAATGTGCCTGTGTTCACTTCTTGTTATCACATCTTAGATCTTATTTAAGACAAGCAGCGTCTCTATGAATTTGGTTGCACGTTTTACATGTACTGCAAACGACAGGTTGTAAACCTTATGTCATAATGTAAATGGACAAACAAACAAACAAACAATCAATTACATAAAGATCATTTATTTGGACACCAGAAAAGCTCCAATCTGTTATATGAATACATAGGATGTACAATCTTGTAAGGAAAACACTCCTTCCATTCTATAAATAAACTCAAAAATGACAATATATGAATAATTCCTTCATACTGGCTAAGAAACTCATATATCTGGAAAGCATATCTGGGTTATTTCAAATATGACCAAGTTTGTATTTCAAGATGAAAGATATGCTTACTTGAAATCTAATGATCACTACATTGGCTGCTCTACAATAATTTTTAAAATAAGATTTGGTCAAACTACTTGCACTCATATTTAGAGAGATGATTGTTCTGTGAATATTCAGTCCTGCCTTGCCATGGCTTCATCTTCTGGTAAGACAAATATCACATTTGCAAATATTTCAATTCCGTTTCTATGAAAACTGCAAGAAAGAAATGGACAGGAACAAGCAATTACAGAGCAAGACGTTCATACCGGACAAAAAATTATCCACACAATGCACTCTGTGCAACTGCAACATCCTGTACTGTGGCACAAGCACTTGTGTCTTTGTGTTTATCCAATACACAACTCTGTAGCATGGACAAATGACTACAATGACACTTACATCTCTGCCTCCCCAAATACCATGGTACACATGACATGGATGGATGGATGGATGGATGGATGGATGGATGGATGGATGGATGGATGGATGGATGGATGGATGGATGGATGGATGGATGGATGGATGGATGGATGGATGGATGGATGGATGGATGGATGGATGGATGGATGGCGTTTTACGGCCCATCAGCCTTTGTAGGCTAAGTAAGGCCATTAAGCACGGAAATAACTTCCAGTTTAGAGTAAACATAAATCAAGTCATGGTGACACATGACATAAAATTAATTTGTTGCCACAAAAGGAAACATTTCACACCTTAATGAATGAATTTATATCACTAGTGCATGTTTCAAAACACAAATAATTTTAATAATAAATACATATCTAAAATTAATTTAATAGGTGATTAAAAAATTACATATGATAAAGTGATATTCATAACCCTCAAACTCTGAGAATAAAATTCAATGCATTGAATCATTCTTTGAAACAACCAGGCAGTCCGAATTGTCACTGTGACAGCAAGTTTTATCAATTGATGTACAGTATCTAAAACAAACACATTGCTGCTTAGTGATGAAACTGCAGTGGCCTGTACATTCAGAGCGGACAAGATGTGCTTCAGAATCCCAATCCATGTCTTCCCAAACAACATATATATACATCTATTGATGGCAGCCTCACTCACAAAGACAGGTTGGGACCCAGGTTTCAATGAAAGAGTCCTCATGACTTGTAACATCTTCACAGTCAGTGCAGTACCCAACAGCAGCAGAGGCCGATATGATGACCAGACAGATCTGTGCTGAGTTTCTTGTTGTGAGCTGCTTGCAAACTGCTTGCAAGCATAGGCAAGTGTCAACATTGGATAGCCTCTACATTTGCAGATGTACACAGCTGCAATTGGTTTGCCTCTCTGTAACTTGTCACATTACTTCTCATTCATAGTTAAATGCAAAATATGCGACTTGAATTTACTACATCAGGTAATTCCAAGACTCTGCTAACTCTTGTTTGAGGCAAATAACGCCATTAATCAAAACTAAAACTGAAGTCACGGCTGCAATAATATTAAACAATCCAAAACAAAACAGAACTTACAAAAATCAAAGAAGTGTAATGAACACCTTCCCTTTGATCATTACTGACTCCATGCAGGCTACACTGTCAAGGTCCGCAGAGCATCCCAGGGTACTGAAACCCTGTCCCATGACAGGCCAATATGGGGCGTGTTTGTTTGGCCCAAAATCTCGAGAGAATCGCGATGGCTAGGCGTTGCCTACGTTCCTCGCTCAAAAGGACGCACTCGCCGTGAAGGCGGGAAGCCGAGGGAGGTCCGGAGCTCCCTCGATCCTTAACGCTGTAGTGACCCAGATGAGCCAAAATGGCGGAGATAGTGCGAGTTCCGCTAGTGTTCAGAGAGAAGAGTGCCTGTAATGTGCTTATCGGGGTTCGAGAATGGAAAAGTGTACGTACACGGAAGTATTTGCTGTTCGAGTGTTCATTTGTATATATAGAGGAGTAGGTGTATTGGGTATTAGTGGACATACACTTAAGAAATTCTTCTAATCGCTTGCAGTATATGTACGCTGTGTAAATTATGTTGTTTCACCATATACATGAATTATGTCCCTTGAATAGATCAAAATGAATCGAGGCCTCACATTTTTGACAAAATTGTCAACAGTTGAACAAGGGTTACTTTTTGTCATTGAAAAAGTTCCTGTGCCATTCGATATGACACCATGGTGTGTTCTATCAAGTGAAAAACTGATGTGATATCTGAAGCGTCAGTTATTTCGTCTATCGGCAACTTCTTCACCAACTCTGGCGCCAGGACGCAGCCATGTTGTTCCGCCTTGCGAGATGATTGGCTGTTTTTCTAGCTGTAGGAGCGTCTCACTTGTCCTCGACTAGCCATTCAGGGAGAATCGCCAGATTTGTGGCCAAACAAACGCGCCCATGGCATCACTTGGGTATAGCCTAAGGCACTGCATAGTCGACAGGAATTACAAGCTCCCCAAAAGCATTCTGTTCTCCCACAGTTATCAGATACAGTCCCAACAGTGAGAACATCCCTGTTTGCTCTCCAGCCTTAATACAGATTTCAAAAGGTGCACATCAACTGGCATTGGTAGTTACAGCCCTGGCCACCTGATAATGACGCATTGAGTCTGCAAGACATGAACGCTCATGAATTTGATAATTCCAAACTCAAAACTGTCAATGCAAGAGGGCTGCATCTAAAGACGGTCCTACTTCTAATATGTCATAAAGTCTTTCCCTGACTCTAACGTTTTGGAAGGGCAGTTGAGTGTTGAAGGGCATATGAGAACTGGAGATGGAGGAAGGCAGAAAGGCAGACACAGTGGGTGCTGACCTAAGACCAGTCAAAGTTGCCCACGCGCTTGGCAGGACGGCCATCTCCCAACAGGTTGGAGTGAACATTGACCTGACTCTTGAAGTGATCGATGTGGACATAGCATCCCTGCAGGACAGAGGCACAGCAGCATCACTACATGAATACTGTTCACCTTTGGATTTAGTCTTACATGGCATGGTGGTAAGAGTTTCTAAGATGCGTGTGTTTGTGTGTGTGTGTGTGTGTGTGTGTGTGTGTGTATGTGTGTGTGTGTGTGTGTGTGTGTGTGTGTGTGTGTGCATGTGTGTGTGTGTGTGTGCATGCATGTATTATGTGTGTTGACAGCTCAAATTTCCTAAATAATGTTTCAATTAATTGAAAATCAAGCAAACAATCAGTACTATACTCACATTTATGCATACACAAGTCTAGTGACACTCATAAGAACACATCCTTCTCTCTCTCTCTCTCTCTCTCTCTCTCTCTCTCTCTCTCTCTCTCTCTCTCTCTCTCTCTCTCTCATTCCTCCAAACCATAGCATGTCTTCTGAAATACATGTATAATGCAAATAAGTCCCTCTCCATCAGTCTCCATGACTACACTATACAGCTGATCCTGTTCAAAACTACAATTTTCATTGACTCTCTGTGTGTGTTTACAACAGCGTTACCTGCATCAGCGTTTGTAATGTTGGCCAGGACAACTGCTAATCCTCCAATGTACTACAGATATGGAAGTCTGAGTTATTCCCCTTGTTTACAGAACTGCAGCTACAGGTCTGCAGAGAGCAATGCTGTGATGTGAAGCAATGGTACTGAGCCATGAAGGTGGCTCAGTAATTTTAGACTGGGTGATTAGGGCAAATGTAAAATTTTACTTTCCTCATGATATATGAAATTATAAAAGAAGGCAGCCAGACTGGATGAATGAAGCTGTTATATCCACAATCATGGGCCATCATCGTCATCATACCGCCTCTCTTACCTGCAATTTCCTTACACCCCCATTGAGATCAAATCCATGTCGGCCATGAAGAAATGTCCTGTTGTTGAACACCACCAAATCTCCAACTTCAAGTCTCTGTTCAATCTGGAAAAGGAAGGGTAGGAGTGAAATGTCATTGCAAGACAGTCCTATCCAAGATGATGAACCTCCCATCTCCAGGTCAGCAGTGCACCATGACTATGCAATGTCTCACTGAGCATAAAACCACACTGCAAAAAAATATGTACTTTTCTTTTCAATGTCTACCTCAGGCCTGCAAATAAATATATACGCTTTTCTTCTCAATGTCTACCTCAGGCCTGCAAATAAATATGTACACTTTTCTTCTCAATGTCTACCTCAGGCCTGCAAATAAATATGTACACTTTTCTTCTCAATGTCTACCTCAGGCCTGCAAATAAATATGTACACTTTTCTTCTCAATGTCTATCTCAGGCCCGCAAATAAATATGTACACTTTTCTTCTCAATGTCTACCTCAGGCCATCAAATAAATATATACATTTTTCTTCTCAATGTCTACCTCAGGTCTGCAAATAAACTGAATTTTTTGCACGGGGCCACAGCTCACGGTTGTTGGATGCCTTTAGCAGACGGCTTCTTAGGTCATCTGCTCCTAACTTCTGGTCGGTGCACTGACCGCAGTTTAGGTTCTGGAGGGGGGTCTGACTAATTGCCAGCCCCAGTGCTAGAACACACGCGCAGGAATCGGGTCATTCCTGAATTGTCCCAGGGAGGACTGGCATCAACTCAAAAAATTTTCCCACCCTCCTCCCCTAGCTGCCACCAACCTTGTTGTTTTACTAAACAGTCACCTATATTGCTTTCCATGTACTGACTGATTACTCGATTGATCGGGTCCCTAGTGACTCTGGAAGGGTAGGAGCCATGCTTTTTCCCATTGGGTTTTTTACCGCAGGTCCTTCCTTCCTATTAGTTTAGGCGGTCAGCCCTCACACAAAACAGGGGTCAAGAAGATTAGTTTGATGTAATGATGTGATTGTAAATAATTTTGTACAGTGGTGAGAGGTAAAACTACTAGAACAAGTAACACTGAGACCAGAACAAGGGACATAACCAGGGTCACAGTTTTGATTAATTTTATGAATGTAGAATTCTGTTTCTGAAGCTGAAAATTTGCAATGTGACGTGTACATTTTTTGCACAATCTCAGCCGTTTTATATATGCAATAACATTTTGATGTTCTGAGGCATGCTGCCATGATTTTTATACTTGCCGTATGTGTTACTGGCTCTTTATTAAGAAAGAATATTAGATGTTGTGTTAATCTTTGGTTACTATGCTTTCTTAATAAAGATGCCAATTTTCTCTTTCGAATCAAGTGTGCGGTGGTCTTGTGCAAAAAAGGATTTGTGTGAAAGAATGCAACACAAATATGTACACTTTTCTTCTCAATGTCTACCTCAGGCCTGCAAATAAATATGTACACTTTTCTTCTCAATGTCTACCTTAGGCCTGCAAATAAATATGTACACTTTTCTTCTCAATGTCTACCTCAAACCCTCATCAGTACCCTGGCTCTGAACACAGAGTTTAACAAAGTTGTACTTTCTTCAGTCAGATCCATGATGAAATTTCTCTTTAAGTTTAAAATTATATATAACAATTTCCCATCATCAGAGCCCCGACCCTCACCTCTAAAAAATATTTTGTAAATTATTAACATCCCCATCCAACCCTCTTGCTGGAAAGATATCATTTTGAAATGACAACCGTCACCTATTCCACTTTTCACTTTTTCTATACAACAGAGCAATTTTTCAGTTGCATTTTTCTGTTGCACGGTTGGCTGTGCATTGGTTCCTCTTACCAGATTTGAGGAGTCTCTGAGAGCCTTGCTGAATGCCTCATAAGCTTCATAGTATGGCTCTACATCCTCCTGAAAACAAGAAAACTTCAGTCAGTCAGAAAAAGTACAGTTTCTTCTCTCATAGACACAACCTTCAATAAAAAGATATTCTCGTTTCCTGCACTCTTTATCATCATAACTACCTCCCTCTGTAATCAGTATCATTACCTCAACCGGAAGTTGTTGTTGATGTTACTGCAGCCAATACTGTCATCCCAATCCTCACTATAAAAACAGTATAACTATGATATCCAGAATTAGAGACAACAGATTTGCTGTCTATTCCTTAAGTAAAATCTCCATCAGCAGTAGCAGCAGCATGAATCACAATGAAGTGTGTGTTTTTCCCTCGGTCTTATTCCCACCACTATGAACATCAGGTACCTGAGTGTGTCATGAAAGCCAGGGTTGTTTACAGAAAAGTCTAAATTAAGATTTTAATTCTGCAGTGTCTTTGCTGAGTGCTGCCGCAGCAGATCCTGTGATTGAAGAGAAAACTGTTGACTTGACCACGGATTCAAATTAACTGTTTCTAGTGCAATCTGCTGCAGAAACCTCAAACATCTTGGAACAACTATACTGCTATCAAAAAGAGTCATATGCAAAATGTCTTGGTGAGATGCAGATCATTTTGCACACACTGGCATACGACCAAAACAAAAAGTTCCCACGTTTTCCCAACACTCAGATCATCATTGCTATCACTCAGATCATCATTGCTATCACTCAGACCATCATTGCTATCACTCAGACCATCATTGCTATCACTCAGATCATCATTGCTATCACTCAGATCATCGTTGCTATCACTCAGATCATCGTTGCTATCGCTCAGATCCTTATTGCTATTACTCAGATCATCATTGCTGTCACTCAGACCATCATTGCTATCACTCAGATCATCATTGCTATCACTCAGATCATCGTTGCTATCACTCAGATCATCGTTGCTATCACACAGATCATCGTTGCTATCACTCAGATCATCATTGCTATCACTCAGATCATCATTGCTATCACTCAGACCATCATTGCTATCACTCAGACCATCATTGCTATCACTCAGATCATCATTGCTATCACTCAGATCATCGTTGCTATCACTCAGATCATCGTTGCTATCACACAGATCATCGTTGCTATCACTCAGATCATCATTGCTATCACTCAGATCATCATTGCTATCACTCAGATCATCATTGCTATCACTCAGATCATCATTGCTGTCACTCAGATCATCATTGCTATCACTCAGACCATCATTGCTATCACTCAGATCATCGTTGCTATCACTCAGATCATCATTGCTGTCACTCAGATCATCATTGCTGTCACTCAGATCATCATCTATCACTCAGATCATCATTGCTGTCACTCAGATCATCATTGCTATCACTCAGATCATCATTGCTATCACTCAGATCATTATTGCTATCACTCGGATCATCATTGCTGTCACTCAGATCATCATTGCTATCACTCGGATCATCATTGCTATCACTCAGATCATCATTGCTGTCACTCTTTAGCTAGGAAACAAGCAACTGAAGCATCATAGGGAGCAGACTTCCTTTTCATTCAAAAATTCTACAAATCATTTTACAATTATACACACTCATAGTTTGTCTTACATGCCAGCATGACATAAAATTCCCTCTTGTCAATTTGTCTTTTCTTGCAACACAACAAATGTTTTGTTCACACTGAAGTCACAGGGAAGATATACTCACCCCTTTGACTGCCAAAGGTCCTTCAAAGGCAGGGGCCCATCTGATTCCAATGATCTGAAGGAGCCCGTAGGTAAAATAAGCCACCATGCAATAACTTGGTCCCTTGGATACCAGAATCATCAGTGTTGTAAAGTTGTGTGAGATCTAATTGGACATTGCACACACACACACACACACACACACACACACACACACACACACACACACATGCATGCACGCACATGCACACACACACACATACACACACATGCACATATACACACATATGCATAGACACAAATGTTCTCACACATACACACACACCCCCACCCCCACGTATGCTCATACACACCCTCATATGCACACCCACACCCACACACCCACAAATACAAACACACACACACACACACACACACACACACACACACTCACATATGCACACCCACATATGCACTCCACCCCCCACCCCCCCACCCCCAAATACACACACACACACACACACACACACACACACTCACACATGCACATACTGGGCAGCTCCCGAATCTCCACCTGAGTAACTTTCCCACTTCACACTTAGCTCTCCTCTCAACCCCTGTGGGTCATTCAAACTGGGCAGTTTCTCACTCCCTCAAAATTCATCGATCATCAAAGCTAGGTTTCATGACTGGGCAGCTCCCGAATCTCCACCTGAGTAACTTGCATACACATAAGCATAGACACAAATGTTCACACACTCACACACCATGCACACACACACACAAAGTCTGTGTATTACCTCATCATTATGATTCAGCGAAATGTGGGGCTGCTGATACACCATGTGCACTGGTGTCTCTCTGAAAGGAAAAGTAGACACAAATTTCTTAAGGACAACTCAGAAAATCTACTCACATGTTTTAGACAAAACAGTTCTTCTTCTTCATCATAGTACTGTGGATACCCCCGATGACTCGAGGAAATTGTTCCACAATTTTGGTGCGCCCGGGCAGGGTTTAGCGGGGTCGGGCAAGCCAGTTCTTCAGAGACAATCTGAAGTCTGGCAGGGAGGGCGCTGTGACAGAGTCAGCGTCCAGGGAGTTCCAGAGTCTGATACCCGTCGAGAAGAATGAGTACATATATGTGTCAGTTCTGGCATGCGAAACCTGCAGCTTGAGGTGGTGGCCTCTTGTGGAGCGGGCGGTGGACTGGAGAAGTCCAGGCGGGATGGCCACGTCCACAAGGCCATGCATGACCCTGTACGTTGGCATCATCAACAGGTGTCAAGTTGTATCACATGTCAAATCAACTTTTCTCACAGATGAAAAGAACATTAAAGGTCACGGGTTCAGTCCCCACCTGTGGTCTTACATTTTTTCCTGTCTGTACCACGCAAGGCTTCGGCTCTGTAGGTTAAACACTTAACAAAGAAGTAAAACAGCCACTCACATTAACATGTCAAATACCTACACAACATTCTGAATGATTCCTAACAAGAGAAAGAGAACAATATCCCCACACTAATCTCAAAGCAACAATAAACAAGAAGGGCAAAGCCCATATGACTCACATGCTTGACCTTGACCTTTACATGACCTTGACCTTCAGGTGACCTTCAAGGTCAAGGTCAAACAACTAAACCTACCAATGACATCATACACAAAGAAATGCTTTACACATTTTTCCTACCAAAATACATGTGACCTTGACCCAAGGTCAAGGTCATCCAAGGTCATGCAACACAAAGCTGTTAATTCAAGACATAGGAAGCACAATGGTGCTTATTGGCACTTTCTACCATGAGATATAGTCACTTTTAGTGGTTCACTACCCCATTTTGGTCACATTTCATAAGGGTCAAAGTGACTTTGACCTTGATGATATGTGAACAAATGTGTCTCATGATGAAAGTATAACATGTGCCCCACATAATTATTAAGTTTGAAACAGTTATCTTCCATAGTTCAGGGTCAAGGTCACTTCAAAATATGTATACAATCCAACTTTGAAGAGCTCCTGTGACCTTGACCTTGAAGCAAGGTCAACCAAACTGGTATCAAAAGATAGGGCTTGCTTTGACCTATATACCACATGTAGCTAAGGTCGCCATTCTCAATAACGTGGGAGAAAATTGGGAAAATGTGAAAAATGACTGTTTTTGAGACCACATTTATGGCTCCTGTGACCTTGACCTTGAAGCAAGGTCAAGTCACTATGTATGTTTTTTGAGGCCTTGTCATCATACACCATCATGCCACATTTGGTGTTGATAGACTTAATAGTCTTCGAGAAAAATCCAACGTTTAAGTTTTTTACGCCCGGACGCCCGGACGGACGGACGGACGAAACGGCTCAGTACATAGACTCACTTTTGCTTCGCATGTGAGTCAAAAAGGGTGCTTTACACTGCTCGTTTCATCTCATTTCCTGATAAGGGCAGTGGCACACCTGTTGTAGTGGACTTTCTGGAATGTGGCTGGCACTTCTACCAGGGTATGGAATTCCTTAGGATGGGAAGACCGGAATTTCTCTGCCACAAAGAACACATCCAGAAATGTGCTTTCCCCTCCAGTGACACAGTCATCAAATCTGAAGATAAAAATGGATAATCACATTGGCCACAGTTAACAGCATCATAGTGTCTTGAAGTTACACAATAACAAATGATGAATGTGTGCTGAATGTAAAATTTAATTTGCCATATTGTATTAGGCTAAATTTAGTATGAAATAACTAAACACAACATAGCACAGTTACTGTATTCCATAGCACAACACAGATAGGCACAATATAGCACAGCATTAGCCCTTTCAGCATAGTACAACACAGATAGGCACAATATAGCACAGCATTGGCCCTTTCAGCATAGCACATCACTGCAGAAAAGAACATAATGCAGCACAACACAACACAACACAACTATTAAAATACTTGATTGCTGCAACATCTTGAGAATCTGGTATACAAGAAACTGACCATTTTCCATGTTTGTATGTAGTGCTACCACAGGAAAAATAGTAACTCTATTGCCAAGGCATTACCACGTGCATGATTACACATGCTTTGTTAAAAAGAAATCAGGACCATCATATTTTCAAATTGGGCATTACCACTGTTGAGTAGCTGCATCATCAGCTATGTAATAGGATTAATGCAACTGATAGAACTGATTCCATATATGAGGAACCTGCTTAAAACGGTTTGTGTTCACTCATAAGATCCTGTACTGCCCATTACTGCCCACCCTGCTCAATCCTGTACTGCCCATAGCTGCCCACCCCATGTGGCTGTTACTTAACTGATTTTTTTCCCTACAAATCACATGATACTTACAGGACTGGGGAATGAAACATGTGAATGACTTACAGGACTTTAAGAGTTAACCATTATATGGTCATTATGAACAACTGCATTCCTTGCCTGAAACAAATAAAGCTGCTTGTTGTTGTTGCTGTTGCTGATGTTGTCATTACCATTGTTGCTGTTGTCACAGTTGTTGCTGCTGCTGCTTTTGCTTATGTTGTTGTTGCTGTCATCATCAGTGCAGTTATGTTACACAACATTATCTACCCCTCACGGTTTCTCTACCAGCCTGCCTGACTCACTGCACGCAGTGGAGGAGCTGGAGGCCAGGGCATGACTCATAGTAGACCAGGTCCATGTGCAAGTCCAGGTGTACAGTGGAGTAGGCCACGTTGATAGGACTGGGAGTAGAAACCACCTCAAAGGCCTGCAGTGCAAATGGAAAGGCACGTACTGCAGAGTGAATCCCTGCAGACTGAGCTCATCTTTACCTGACAAAGAGACAGATGGAAAGATACACAGATAGGTAGAAACTAAGAAAGGCAGACAGATGGACAGGTAGGGATACTAGGAGGGAGGGAGGGAGGGAGGGAGGGAGGGAGGGAGGGAGGGAGGGAGGGAGGGAGGGAGGGAGGGAGGGAGGGAGGGAGGGAGGGAGGGAGGGAGGGAGGGAGGGAGGGAG
>JAWQFJ010023667.1:47500-52500 GCA_034096865.1 Theodoxus fluviatilis | reverse complement strand
TGAGATGGATTGGATTAATGGTATGAGCTCATCACCATACTTTGATCAGTAGGCTTAGAGGAGTGGGAGGGGATTTACCCATCAAAACTTCTCATTACATGGCTGGAACAAGCTAACAAGATCATCCTTTTGAAAAGTTGGTGGGAAAAATTATGGCCACCTAAATAGGGTGAAATTTCTTCAGGCAGAATACTGCATTCACTCCGACATCAATGGATACTCCAGAAATCAAACTTCTATTTACATGAATATGCATTGTGGGGTAAGCTCGCAAGATCCAGAGGAACAAAAGGGAAGTCTAGGTTTGTGCCTATCCTTTCTTCTGCAATCACCATTTTGACAAGTCATAAAATCTTCAGGCCAAACCCTAAGTGTTCTTACCTTCAGCACTTCATTGTTGTTGGTTGATACATTTTTCAAAATGCTGATTCCGCTCTCATTTATGTGTTGCAACCACCTAGAATAAGAAGCAGATTTGATAAATGTATCTAATACTTCAACACAAAGATAAAAGCTGCACAAAAATAGATACCGCAACATTTCTAAATTTCAACTTCCATGGATGTTAACTATTCACAGAACAAGCACTTCACAGCTCTACCACTTGCAGTGAATCTTTTACCATTTAATAACTAAGATGATTTAATCATATACTCTTTTAATGCATATGAGCTTTCAGTTAACCCAAAACCTGATAAGTTCATCTCACCTGAACATATCCTGCAGTTAAAACCATATCCGGGCATGCCAAACATTTCTTCTAATTCCCTCAAGTAGATAACGAACTATGTGAAATTGACAACATCTCACAGTCACAATAAACACATTTGTGTCATATTCATAGTTTCAAGCAACTCCTAACATGTTGCCCAGTCTTTAACCTCATGACCTAATCCAAGGTTACATTTTACTACAAGATGTGGCATTTGTAAACAAAGTCTGAAAAGTTGTAAAGGAATATCATTCTTTCAATGAAAAACAAATCCAGCCACACAACTTATTTAGCAGACATATCAAAGCCATGTCTTATCATCTTCGTCTTTGATGGGGCAAGAATTTATACTTACTCAAGTAACTTGGATTTTGAATTCACAACATCAGCATACTCCATCTCAGGAATTTTCTGCAAAATGTTATGTAAAGAGGATATATTTCAATATAGTCTTTTAACACATTTTCAATGGCCCTTCAGTGTACTCTCTCCCTCCCTCCCTCCCTCCCTCCCTCCCTCCCTCCCTCCCTCCCTCCCTCTCTCCCTTGTATGCACACATGCGTGCACACACACACACACACACACACACACACACACACACACACACACACACACACTCATTCACTTATTCACTCACTTATTCATTCACTCTGAAAAATTTATTTTCAAACTGAATGGATGGATGAACAGATGGACAGACAGATGGATTGACAGACATGTTGACAAAGAAACCAGCAAAGACAGACAGACAGACAGGCAGACAGACAGACAGACAGACACACACACACACACACACACACACACACACACACACACACACACACACACACACACACACACACACACACACTGACAGGCAGAAGCAGAACCAGATACTGAGATAGACTGATACTATAATAAACACACGGACTCACAGAGAGACCAACACACACAAACGCGCGCACACACACACACACACACACACACACACACACACACACACACACATACATACACTTACACTCACACACACACACACACACATACATGCACTTACACTCAGTCACACACACACACACACACACACACACACACACACTTTTAATACACATACACACACACATGCACACACACACACACATGCACACACACACACACATGCACACACACACACACATGCACATACACACACACACACAAACACACACACACACACACATGCAGGTTTAGCGATGCAGCATTTACAGTGGTGGGCACAGTACGGATGACAGCCTGTCGGTGGGTTTCCAGGGCCTGGCCACTGTAGGCATGGCGCTGCAGGTAGGACAGAGGGATGTGTCCACTGTGACCACCACTCCATGTCAGCAGCACCTCATCCCCTTGTTGCTGGACACCGGTCAGTGTGATGCTGGCTGGAACATCAGCCTTGTTCATCGTCCACTGTCCACTGTGCTGCTGCTTGCAGGCTGGGCAGTGGCAGTTGTGTCGCAGCCAAATGCTGTGGAAGCTGAGAGTTCAGAGGTGCAGAATTTTGTAGAGTGAACTTCCACAAATTGCTAGTGAAAACATGGAGCAAGAATAGTAATTGACACTCTGTACTGATACCATATGGTAAGATGGATGGATTGGATGGATGGAGTTTTACGGCCTATCAGCCTTTGAAGGCTATGTAAGGCCATTCTCTGTGATAACCTATTAAAGAAAGAGTAAGAACAGTAGTTACAATGTCCCTATTTATTCACCTTTAACGAATCGCGTAGGGATGGATGGTGTTGAGGCCTATCAGCCTTTGTAGGCTATGTAAGGCCGTTAAGCATGAAAATCACTCAACAGTTCAGAGTAAATGCAAATCAATTCACGGTGTCCCTAGTTATTCACCTCTTACGAATCGTTTGGGGAGACACGGTGGGTCAATCCTTACCCCAATCCCACAGGGGGACCATATGGTGAGAAAGCTGGTGATTGCAGAGGCAAAAAATTAATAGATTGATTGTAGAAGCCTAGAGTTGCAAAGGAACATGGAAGCGAGAACAGACTGTTCATCAACTTTTTGGCAAAGGTCACAGGTCAGAGACAGGAACTGTTACCTGTGTTGGAGCCTTATACAGTGGAGACTGGTGCAGAGGCAGAGAGACAGATGACAGAAGTTTTGTAATTGCATGTGAATATCCACAGGACAAGAATGGCCAACGACAGTCACACTAAAACTACACAATGTAGAGACTGCATGGTGGTTGCAGGGTCACTAATAAGGCTGAAATGGTCGTTATGGGCAACATTTCCGGACACAGTACCCGGGGTACTCTGTCCGATTTATTAAAAAATGATTTTGAAATACTTCGGTAAAATTTATAAGTTTCATTTTTTCTGGGATGGTTTGTGCATGGATGAAGATGACTTTGGTGCCAAAAAACGAAAATCAAATGAAGGGGGTGTGGCTTTAAAAAGCTCATAAATTATCGGACAGAGTACCCCGGGTACTGTGTCCGGAAATGTTGCCCATAACGACCATTTCAGCACTAATAAGTAGACAGATTTTTCAAATATGCACATGTATGCAAACACAGTGGTGATTGTGTCAAGGCTGCATGCTGTAGTGGCTGGTAGTAGTTGCAGAGACACAGAATAAGCAGACTGACATTTTTAAATATTGCAAATCAATGTACAGAGTGATGATTTCTTCTTAGCTATGCATGTATACTGTGGGAGCTGGTATTTGCAGAGATGGAAAATGAGTCCAGTGAAATGCTTAGGACTTCAAAAAGGACAGTGATGGAAATGCCACAGTGATATGCTTGGAACTCAGCTGTAGAGGACATAAACAATGAGCAGTGAAGCAATGTGCTAGGTGAAGCATAAAGTGAACTTACTTGTAGATTTCATCTTGAATTTTCACTGTCAGCATGGCTCCTTGCCGTTTCACCACTGGACTGTTGCTGTCAGCAAGAGAGGACTGCAACAGAGGGATACCTGAGATTGACAGCAATTCCCTTTGCACAAGCTTTCGTAATTCCTAAGTAATTGGTGTAGCCCATACTAACAATCTTTATTATGTCCTCCTTAAGGAAATTATTTTTGGGGAATTTCACCCCCGGCTGCCACTGTGCAGCACCCTGAACAGATTTTACCAGATAGCCAGCAATGCTGTAATAGTATCTGAAGTTTTTTATCATTCACGAATTAAAGTCTACCCTGACCATATCACAGCATGCATTCTGAGAGACAGACAGACTGATGGATGGACTGGCAGACAGTTGGGCTGAAGAATAGACACTGACAGAAAGACAGATGGCCAGCCAACCAGCCAGATCCACAAACAGGACAGGACAGGACAGGGAACAATGGTAAAAACATACCATTTCAAATCAGTCAAAACCTAAATGTTGCATATCAAATAGATTTCGTTGTGATCAAGTTTGGTAACCAACGTCTTCCCTCCTTCATCAAGCACCTTACAAAACACATTCAATGTGTACATAGAGAAGCTGCAGATAATTATCAGCAGAAGTTCTGTGACTCTCTGCCCATGAAATCCTATCTCCCCATTAAAATCAAAACATGGATTTTCAGACATACACTCAGTCCCATACATACCACAGATGTCTGATGTCTCCTTGCAAATTGCCACCAAAAGCTTTTGTCAGAATTTTTATGTTTCCCTGTAAATGTAATGAAAATATAGGAAAATCAGTCAATAAACGAAAAAAAAAAATTTATTTTCACACAATCGCTCACTTTTTCTATGATTCACAATCGAGACCAGTTGAGATTTAGGAGCAATAGTAGAAGTTATTTGTACAGATAATCCCAACCTGCATTCATACTGACAGAAAGTGTATAATGAAAGTACACCTGCTTTATGACTTCCTGTCAAATTTTCACCTGCACATCCTCATAAATCATCAGAATCTGTCTAGTTTCACATTAACATTGACATACTTATTAGGCAAAGATTTCAAAAGAACCTGCTGTGAAATACCTAGACATTTATTATTGTAATTTTTTAGAATTATTGAGAGTTGTTCATCTACTTCTCTTCAACAAAAGTACTTAATTAAGCATGACAAAATCTTCAACCATATCTTGCCTTGCATCAGTACCCAATGTAATGAACGGTGACAGCAAAGAGAAAGTAAGGTCACAATGATGCATATCAAACAATGCATTACCAGGCTGCGGATAAATCACTTTCAGTGACTATCTCCATCACCTGGAACACATTTCCTCAGACAAAGTAATCAAGACAAGCACGCAGTCACACCTGTGACAGCTGCAGAACCAGCAAAGCTTCTCGCGAGATGTTGATGCC
>JAWQFJ010023667.1:0-45000 GCA_034096865.1 Theodoxus fluviatilis | reverse complement strand
CTTTAATTGTCCACCAATCAGCCACTAACTAAGGTGGCTTCCACTGCTTTCAGTTCAGCAAGCCAGTCAGCATCCCAGGGTACTTGTATTTGTGTTGCATGGAAACAAATATGCACAAACCTATGGCTTCTGAGAAATGTTCCCATCTGGCACTGGAAAGGATATCCCATTTGACATTTGTCCAATATGGTCTGATGATGTGGATCCATTTCGAGGAGTCCTTTCTCATTTTTGAGATTCTTAATGATATGTAGTGCATCATCTCCATGACTGAAAAGCCCCACTGGGCATCAGGCCTCAGCTCAATGAAAATAATTCAGAATCATTTGGGTTTTGGCAGTTGTCAAACTATGCTTCAACCTTCTAGAGTGAGTTTCTTGTAAAACATTTGGATATGACCAAGTCAACAAATGTGATGGTTACCCAACAAATTTTTTTTTGGGGGGTGGGGGTGAGGGGTGGGGGGTGTTTAATACATATTTGAAGACCTATGCTGCCATCCTCAAAGTCCTCCAGAATTTTGCTCAACGGATCTCATATATCTTAACATTGGAACGCCAGTACAACACATCTCCAGGGCAAGTGTTTATGCAGTAATTTTGTGATGTTTTCTTCAATATTTCATTTTTTATGTACTGTTTTGAAAATGACTTTTTTGAAGAATTAATGAGGGAAAGTGATTGTTGCAGCAATAATCTTTATTTTTCTGTTATTAAAGAAAAAATCATCTTAGGTATGTTTAATATGGAAATTCGTATTTATATATCAGCACTGAGAGATAAAACTAACAGATCTTTTACTAGTCTGGAATGAGAAAACTCACCCATGAGAGTAAATCAAAACTGGGGGAAGCTTAAGTCCCACACTTTAACATTTAGTTTCTAAAAATAGTAAAATGTTAAAGAAAAATAAAGTCAGCAAGACAGAACAGGCCTTTGAGGCACATATCACATTACTGAATGTCTTTCCTTTTTATATTCTGTACATTTATCATGAAAATTTCAGTTAAATGATCTGGTGCTTTATGTCCTTTATGTGTTTCTTCTCAAATTTGAATAATAATCGAAAATCAAAAATGGGTGTGCCTGGCACCCCAATTTTCCTTGCTACTTGCCTCCACGCAAATACTTTGTCTATGATGTCTGAAGTTTTACGCATGTATGATTTTGTTTCTTTAAATTCTTAGCATAACTCCCCGGGCGTGCGAAGTCAGTCAGGAGGAGTGGCGGTATTATCGGGTACGAAACGACTTGTGGTACAAAAGGTACGAAACGACTACCAAGGTACGAAACGACTAGGTACGAATCGACTTGGGTACGAAACGACCCGCAACCCTTACGAATCACGTAGGGAGACACGGTGGGTCTACTCTATTGCAGCTATTCTTACCGGGTTACCCCCAACCCACAGGCGGCGTGACCATAATAACTGGATGATGATGATTGAACTCACAGTCAAATCACAGTTTACGATCTTGTGAGAAATAGGCGGTGGCAATTTTCCTCCTCGACGACTAAATCGTTACGATGTTGCTTTTCTGCGACTCGGTCGCTCATCATTTGCGCGTAGGTCTAGCAGTACATGTACTACTTTAAGTAGTGGTACAGTCGTAGCAGGATGGCTGAGCCTGAGGTCGAAGTCCAACATCGGAAGCTCCAGAGGGCAGTACCGCACGTAGTGAGGTATCCCGAAGTACGAAATTGCTTAGGAACAGATGACAACAATATTTTGAGTGAAAACTCTCTCTCTCTCTCTCTCTCTCTCTCTCATCTCTCTCTCTCTCTCTCTCTCTCGCCTGCTGCTGATTAGCATTTGTAGCGTTGGGAATTATCCCCCCTTACTGCATGACGTCATACATCGGTCGCCATTTTGATCTGGAAGGAAAATTGGCGTACGTGCAACACCGAATTGATTCAGAAAATTTACGAGCTTCGGCAACCAATACTGAGGTAACGTTCAATAAAACTTCTTGCTATTTTATATATGTATACATTGACAGTATTGTTATGTCCCATACCTCAAAGTGCCATTGCGTACGTAATTTTACAATCTTTCCTTTGTCAACGTGGTTTTCCAGGAACTGACTGAACTTCAATTTGATTCGGTTTCAAGGTTTGCTCACATCGTTGTAGCAGTTCATCTGACCAGTAGTAGCCGTGTTGACATATGTCCATTTCACTTTATTATAGACAGATGGTGACGCAACTGATACAAATGTGCAAATGTGCAGATTTTGTCTAGTTTATGTTGACTAATCTGAGCATATAATATCACGTGCGCGGAGCACGACGCCTGCAATCTGAACAGGTCTAGATATTGATAAACAGGAAGACATTCAGTTCTTTGATTTGTTATGGTTCCTTTTCAGTCGTGAATTTGTTTCTTGAGATCTTACAGGCGTAAATGATGACTAAATCGCAATGTATCCGAGACTTGGAGAGCAAATCTATTTTATGTGTTCATCATCTGGTCGGTGAACCAAAAGACCATTAGTCTGGTACTGCTACTAGTACTACTACTGAGTACTAATGGTAGGGTTGACAGTTCCCTGGGAAAGCAACTTTACCTAGGATCACGAGGGGAAAATGGCTAGATATGCTGATTTAGAAGAACACTGGCAGCGTAGAGGATGGGGTTGTCGACTCGGGCAACGCCAGTCGAGGTTGGATGCAGAGGTTTAGAGGTAGGGTCCATCACCCGAAAGACTGGATGCCAGGTCCAATGAGGTCGGTAGGGTCACGGGGGAGCTGCAGAGGGTGGCCGAGTCCGCATCCCTGTGGATCGAGCAGACCAGGGAAATGTCAGGTTGACTGACCAATGATCCAACTCCCCCTCCCCCCTCTCCTGGTGGCCTGACCCGGCTGCTAGGTGCTGCCTAAGGCTGAGCTATTCGAACAGGCCCCCAAAGCTCAGCTGATGAAGGGGCATTGAGGGACTCCAGCTGTATGTAGTTTTCTGTTGGTGGATATTTGAAGTTGATGGCCAAAAAAACTACAAACTTTGAAAAGTCCTGTAGTTGTGCCAAAAACATTTCAGCCAGCTGGCTTTTACAGAACACTGGATTAACTGTTTAATTTATATTGAACAACCCATAATTTATTCTGCAGTGAAATGGGGTGCTCATTTCCCCTAACTGTGCTGCAACAAACAGTACACTATGGTTTTGTTGACCATCTCAGTGCAGAATGCAGTGTTTGTTTTCATACTTCTGAAACTGCATGCCAAGAAAACACTCAATACAGCTCCTCTACAACTACACAATTGATTTTAGTGTGGAACTTTGTTTTTGTTTCAGGTGAAGAACCTTCAGGATGTCTTTCCCACCTAGGCCCCCAATGGGCATGCCAGGCATGATGACTCAGGGATATGGTTTCCCTATCAGTAAGTAGGGTTGCATTGTTAACCCTCTGGACGCCATTAATTTTTCACGGATTTTACTCCCTGCAGCCAGTTATTTTCTGGACGTGCCCCAAAACCGAGACCCCTCTTCTGTTTAAAAATATACAATTATTTTATTATTTGCTATAGAGGCAAACTTTTGGGAGGAAAGATGGAAAATTGAATGCTCTCTCTGATAGACACACTGAAATTTATGTCCATGCAATACAATATGATTTAAAAATAAACTGAGACAACACAAATAAAAAAAGTGTCGAGTGACAGGCTGCCACTGACTCACTCGAGAATAAATTCCCGCATCGCTTCCTTTCTTCACCCTCACTTGACCAGCGTAGCGATTCGTTTTGTCGATCATCAAGTCAACGACTTTATTAGTTGAAATAGAGATAAAAAGCATCCGATTTAGATACCTCATCGGGCACATGTTGAGGAGAGTCCATGCGCGAATTTAGAAGTTACCGATCGAGGTAGACACGTTGTTGCGCGATTTTAATTGCGCACGCTGGCTCAGAAATGATTGAGTTCGATTCTGATGAAGAGCGAATCTTTGAAATATTGTTCGATTCTGACTCGGAAGAAGAATTCCATGGCTTCACAGAGGAAGATTTGGTTGAGTTTGCCACAGCAACCAAGAGTGGTCACACGCAGACGGAATCTTAGACTGCGCTGGTTCAACTTCGATTTCGTCATCGGAGTCGCTGTCTGCGGCAAACTCGACCAAATCTTCCTCTGTGAAGCCATGGAATTCTTCTTCCGAGTCCGAATCGAACAATATTTCGAAGATTCGCTCTTCATCAGGATCGAGCTGAGTCATTTCTGGGCCAGCGTGCGCAATCGAAATCGAGCGGCAGCGTGTCTACCTGGATCAGTAACTTAAAAATTCGATCTAAATTCGCGCACGTGCAGTGAAACAATATGGCGACTATTATTATGAAAGCGAGGCTCTTCTGTGCAGTCTCCATGCGTAGAGAGCTCTCACAATCCCAAGATTCATAGCAAACAGCGCCAGATTCAAACATGCCTATCAGTTTGTCGACTATAACCGCCGACGGCTGTGAGGGGAGGTAACTACTTCGGCGGTTATGACCGCCGACGGCGCTCAGAGGGTTAAAGTAATGCTTAGGCCAGCCACCACACAATAAGTTGTAACAGTAACCAGGCCGAACCAATGATGGGCTATGCCCAATATTTTGTATGATCATTATAATTTGTCTTCTGGAATCCAGCGGTCTATCTTTTACCTACCAATTTTGTTGCAGTTGACCCTAAACTTTTTTCATATTGTGCACACTCAAAAAGGGAAGAAATAGATGATAACCAACGAAATGTGTGCAGTCCCATTTTCCTTGCCATATGAACACCCAGGGAATCCACTATTTTCAAATAAAAATTGTTTTTTTCCAGCAAAAAAGAAATTGATTTATGTTCAATCTGGCCTCTTTAATTTTTACAACGTTCAGGCCGACCTACCAACACACACACAAACACACACACATCTCTCTTTTTTTTCCACCATGTTGTCGTAACCAAATACTTTTTTTCTTTTGGCCTAATCTATTAA
This sequence comes from Theodoxus fluviatilis, assembly GCA_034096865.1. Classification (NCBI taxonomy): domain Eukaryota; kingdom Metazoa; phylum Mollusca; class Gastropoda; order Cycloneritida; family Neritidae; genus Theodoxus; species Theodoxus fluviatilis. Next base: position 40,040 of record JAWQFJ010023667.1, on the reverse strand, counting down.
ATCTAGAGCTTGGCCAGAGACATTGCCATTGGTTAGTGATTTGCTATTGGAGTGGATATAACTGTTGAGTAACAGCGTGGTTGTTGCAATTCTATAGTCAAATGCCATGATGAAGCCTGCGCAATAATTATGCATATCATGCACATTCACAAGTGAGCAAACGTGCGCGCACACGAATGCACACACCATCCATTTCATCTTGATTAAATATGGTGGTCATTGTAGGTCATTGCATATAAGCAACGTTAATGCCAGTGTTGATTAATGAAATTATACATTTAACACACTTTACCACCTGTCTCTTCGAGAGGCTTGCATAGATATGAGTCATTGATGTGGTCATTGTTAATTCATTTCATTTTTGCCATTTCAGGCATGATGTCGATGGGAATGGGCATGATGGCTCCTCCCACAGTAAGTGCCCACTGCTTTCTTGGGATCAGAGAGCTGTTGGCATGTTTGTGTTTGAATTGCTACATTCTTATGTAAATAAGATGATCTTCTCATGCTCTCTGAATGATGAGAACCTCTTTCAATGTGAATTTTTCCTTCCTCTTGTTTTCATTTGTTTTCTATAAATAGAGTGGGATGAGAGCTAACAGTTAAAATACTATGTGATGGGCATGAATATGTATTGTAATTAAGAGGATATGTGTCTACATAGGCTGGCTTAATTTTTGACTCACATGCGAAGCAAAAGTGAGTCTATGTACTCACCCGTGTCGGGCGTCCGGGCGTCCGTGAAAAACTTTAACGTTGGATTTTTCTCGGAGACTATTAAGTCTATCAACACCCAATTTGGCATGATGGTGTATGATGACAAGGCCTAAAAAAACATACAAAGTGACTTGTCCTTGCTTCAAGGTCAAGGTCGCAGGGGCCATAAATGTTGTCTAAAAAACAGCCATTTTTCACATTTTCTCAATTTTCTCTAAAGTTTTTGAGATTGGATACCTCACCTATTTATGGTATATAGGGCAAAGTAAGCCCTATCTTTTGATACCAGTTTGGTTGACCTTGCTTCAAGGTCAAGGTCACAGGAGCTCTTCAAAGTTGGATTGTATACATATTTTGAAGTGACCTTGACCCTGAACTATGGAAGATAACTGTTTCAAACTTAACAATTATGTGGGGCACATGTTATACTTTCATCATGAGACACATTTGGTCACATATCATCAAGGTCAAGGTCACTTTGACCCTTATGAAATGTGACCAAAATGGGGTATGAACCACTAAAAGTGACCATATCTCATGGTAGAAAGTGCCAATAAGCACCATTGTGCTTCCTATGTCTTGAATTAACAGCTTGTGTTGCATGACCTTGGATGACCTTGACCTTGGGTCAAGGTCACATGTATTTTGGTAGGAAAAAAGTGTAAAGCATTTCTTAGTGTATGATGTCATTGGTAGGTTTAGTTGTTTGACCTTGACCTTGAAGGTCACCTGAAGGTCAATGTCATGTAAAGGTCAAGGTCAAGCATGTGAGTCGTATGGGCTTTGCCCTTCTTGTTTTCAGATGATGCGGCCACTCATTCCAACCACAACTCATCAAACTAACAAACAAACAAAGAAAGCCCTTATTCCACAGGATATTCCAAAGGTATGTACTGTATACAAAGAAAATGAAAAAGAAGAGACAAGAATGTTTGTTTCATTAAGGACAGCTGATACCATCAATATCATAATTTTTCATTAACATTTTAAAATATGTTTTGTTTATACAGACACCCGACATCTATATACAACCTCCCAAACTCTCATTGATCCATGTAATTCCTTAACTTGTCTTTTAGTGACTTTAGCAAGGGGATTGAGATGAATATCTCAGTAAAGGTGTTGATGTTATTCTGCATAGCTGAGTTTGTATGTTAACTGCATAGTATGCTAGCTGATTAGTTGCCAATGACCTGTGGAAACAGATGGTTGTACTTGTTTTAGCAGCTGTAATTGTATACAGCCATGGAAATGTGCAATCTTCCGGGAATTGTGATTTTGCCCTGCCTTGGCACTGATACTGAGAAATCATTGGTCATGAGAGATGCAGCTCAGTTATTGTCCTCTGTGCTTGAAAGGGATAAATATTTCTGCGTGGCAGCATTGTCATGTAATAAGTAGTGTCTCTTGTGAAGATTATATCAGGACAATACCACTTACGTGTGTTCTTTTGCAGGATGACAAGAAGGAAGAGAAGCCCCCTGTAACAACTGTGTTTGTGGGAAACATTAGTGAACGAGCACCAGACATGATGATCAAGCAGATGCTGCAGGTAAGACCATTGGGATCATGTCATGTTGTCTTTACTGGTAATTTATATGTATTTTATTGCTTTTGATTATATTGACTAATTTGACAAATGGAAATGCTTGACATGGTCATTGCCTCCTATGATGATAATTTCATGAACCTGCCACTATAAACATCCTCAGGTAGTCATGGGGGTGAGTGAATGTATAACTAGTGAACATGTTTAGTCTTCCAATTTGTGGCAGAAGTGTTTTGTGTATATGTTTCAAAGTGACCAAGTAATTATGCCCACCATCATCCCCAATTTGATACTCTTCATATCCCTTATAATAGTCCCCAGTCATCTGCATCCAGTCCATCTGCATCCAGTCCATCTGCATCCAGTCCATCTGCAGTTTACACTCCACTTCTGTGCTCATATCACAACCACACAGGATTAATGTGCGTACACACACACACACACCCCCCCACAAACACACACACACAGACACACTCACACAGACACACACACACACGCACACCATGAGTATGGTTTCTGACCAGTCCAGAAGCTTTTATTGGTGCATCATGCCATAAACTCTTACCTGTATGGATTCACTCACTGCTAACGTTTTGCTACTCTTTGAAATATTTGCAGAGATGTGGGAATGTTCTCAGCTGGAAACGAGTGCAGGGTGCAAATGGAAAATTACAAGGTAAGTCTTCTTCTCTTTTTTTTCCCTGAAAGCTTCTATTTCGCAGATTTTCATGAATGGTTCATTTTAATCTTAAACCGTAGCAAGTCTGTAGTGCAGAATAATTTTTCCCTTGAATAAGATGGTAACATGAAATGTTTCAAATGAAATATTATCATGGCAAGTTCATTTGGTGGTTAAAGACATGTTTCTTATTACCATTAGAGATTTTGGGAGGGAAACCTTCCATTTATAGCACACATATAATAAAGGGGCGTCTAGTAATTGAGAGAAAATGAACACATTGCTAGTATTTCCACTTTGATCAAATACTTTCTGTCATCAGTTGTGAACTAGAAGATGAGTGTCATTGAGCAATACACCCAGCAGTAAAGAATAACCTTTTTTAATTCCAATACTTTTTTTTGGTTTTAGAAAGGCACTTCCAATAGAACTTTTGTTTAATTAAGTTGTATCTGTGTTCATCTCACATCTTTAACTTTACGAAGAAATGAATTTGGAAAGAGGAATATGTCATATCTTGGAAGAAAATGTAGGCCAATGAGACCAAACTTTCAGGATTGAATATTTGATGGCAACTCATGGATGTTTCTTTTTTTACAGCTTTTGGGTTTTGCGAGTATGAACAACCTGAAGCCACACTACGATGTATCCGTCTCCTAAATGAGTGGCAGATTGGCGAAAAGAAACTGGTGGTGAGTTGAAAATTGCCTGCTTTGTCACAATGACAGTTGTTTTTGTATATTTGAATGTGGGGTTTCTGAGAAGATTAGAGTTATGATAGCATGAACCAACAAGGGACCTAACTCCTACTTGCAAAAATTGTTATCTCCCATTCCGTCCCTATTTTTTTTGCAATTTGGATGGGTCCGAATACGCGCGAAAGCTTCGTTCTTATTGGTTGGATGATTTAAAATGCAACCAGTGCTGATAGAAGAGACATAGCCCGAGGGGTGCACCAAAATGAGGAGCAGACCAGCTTCCAATTTACCGAAAAGTATCATGAAGGAAAAGTTAGGAAAACTCGTTTAATGCTACAGAAGCACCACACCACTCCAAAACAACTATTTTTAAGTGCCCTTATATTCAATTTATCTATGTTGTAAGTTTCAGAACATAATATGCGCGTTAAGTTACTTTGAAAACAGTTTTGACATGACTACCCCGGCCGTTTCCGAGTGTTGATGGAGAATTCAGAATTTTACCGATGGCCATCCAAACTGCGCAGCATTGGAGCGAAGTCCCCTGCAGCTCGGAAAGCTATTTCTCTCTTTAATTTGATAGTGTTGATATATTAAAGAGATACAAATTGCAATGGCAGTTCATATATTGCTGATCAGGTGTTAGTAAACGATGTTGAATCGTCTTGAGTGAGTGAGTTTGGAGTGACCTAGTTCGTTCGGCCACGCCTACTCGCGCTGCCGGCTACAGCCGGCTATGGGCTAATGCTGTATGCAGCAGAATGCCTAGTTTTGCCCGCTCAGCAGTGTCAGCAGTCAGCTATCATTAGGCAGAACTGTTTAGTGAACCATTTCAAATATGTAAATACTTCAGATTTAACACATTTTTTTATTGGAAAAGAGATTTCCTTGTTCATATTTTATGCATTTGAGCGTCGTGTGCAGAAACTGCAATGCATTCTGAACACAGAGATATAGTATCTCTGACACAGGTTGGTCACGTGACTTCGGCCCCACATTCCAATGATTTTACCAATCAAAATTCAACATGATCAAAAGACCATTGAGAGTAAAAAGAGACGATTCTATTTCACTCCAATTATTTATCCAGATAGATAAACACAAATTTGATGTTCTAATAAAACTAATCTATGAGATTTTCAGGAAATCATTTGAGAACTACTTTTAGCGCGAACATCGTCTATAAGGTTGCAAACTGCCTTCAGCACGTGCGCTTGTCTTTGGAACTAGTCAGTATAAAGGCATCGAAAAGGATTCCTATGGCTCCGGGCTGGTTTCGTGGATCTATGGTTATACTCTCGCAAGTAAATGCTTTCTGGCCGGAACCTGTGGTCTAACTGCCTTCACACTGTTTGACGAGCTGCTGAGTCTACACTTCGATCATTCGTGTATCGACTGATCTAGAAGTAGAAGGAAGATTTTACTCACTGTTGTCTCTGTGTTGAACGTTGATCGAGTCGAAGTTTCTTCTGTAGGAATCCGTCTGATTCCGAAGTTCGATATCATCGGAGAGCTCAGAAGTAGTTTCTCTAAGTTCTTCTAAGCATACATTAAATTAATGATTCCTCATCAGTAAAAGCACTCAGCGGGTTTCTGGGTGTATCGTACTATCGGTCCAAAAGATTATCATTATGCAGGCGGGATTGGTTGCCTTACTCGCACAATGAAGTATAATTGTTGCTGTTGTATTCAAATTCCTTATAATTAGTAGAGTTCACAATATTACACTCTTGTGAATCGAGTTTTACCGCATACAAGTTTTACATTTATGGGAAATCGATGTTTAGAAAATGAACTGACGGAAAGATGGCTGCCAGTATCGAGTGTATCACAACAAGCGGAGGAATACACTCAACGATGTGATATATGCCATTCAGCGTGGCTGAGACTCAGTGTTGAATGGTGGTATGCATGTTATGGAAGAATTAAGGCTATCACGTGACCAACCTGTTGCTGAGACTATGTGCACTATAGTCTCAGCCACGCTGAATGACTGCAATGTCAATGACAACTGATGCCATCAGTTTATGACTAACTGTAAGCTTTGTAAACATGGGCAGATCATGCTCTGCTATTGAATATAAATGAGTGTTTTTTAAGTTGTTAAAGTTTTTAAAAAAGCACTGATGTTTTATTTAAGGCAAGACACTACTAGGAAGCATGAAATTTTTTAATATGTTTATTGACATTTTTTTGTTTCATTGGCATGAAAGAACTCATAACAGTAAATCAAAACATCAAAGTTTGACAGTAATTAGAATTATGGGTAATCCAAAATGGCCGCCTAACATGCAAAAATATGCAAATTTCTGTATCTTTTTAAATTTCTATAACTTCTTAACTACTTGATATTTCTTGAAAATTCTTTTTGCATTAAAATTGTACACTCTTTATCTTTAAATGTAGAGAAGATTATGTTTGTAATGCAAAAAGTAAAAAAAATGTACTTATTGCTTCCACATCAATATCCGAATTGCAGATAAAGTAGGTTCAACATCAAAGAAACAAAATCATATCTGGCCAAATAATCAGTTCACAGCAAAAAGTGTCTGTATGTTCATAAATTATTATACATGTAACATACCTGCAAAATTACAAGGCATCATCATCATCCTGTGATGAGTTTTAGTAATTAATTGATTTGAACTCTATGAAAAAAACACATTTTGAGAAAATGGCAAAAACAACTTTTAGTCATGCATAAGTCCTTCTAAAACTATCCATCATGGCTAAAACTTGTTTCATTTATTCATACATTCATCCAGCAGGACTACACATGCTAAAAAATGAAACTGAACTTACAGTTTCCAGTTTTTAGTGTTTTTGTGCAGTGAGTCAGTCCCCAGTACAAAAAAATGCAGGGATGGAAAAGTTCATGCTCAAGAGGAAAGGATCAGCCCTACTACTACACAGGAAATGCCAAGGTCAATAAAGGCAACTTCAGAGAGACACATGCTGTGAATGAGTCAACAACAAGTCAGTTTGCCATTCCAGCACCATAGGTTTCCCCTTCTTCTTCCTCCTGAAGCCTCCTCTTCTGATGCCTTGAGTTGAAGGCATGAAGCCACATAGTGTAGGCGCTGTTGCTATGCCTGAACAGAGGCTGCCACATTAGCTTTCTTCATTCTTCTGGCATCACAGGCTCCACATTTCAAGCAAAGTTTGCTGGCTAAGCCATTGTTTTTATCGTATAGTATGCTGAAGGTGAGACCAGACCGAAAACAGTTCGGGCAAAGAACATTGTTCATTAGTTCACTCAGCTGATCTAAGTCAAGTGCACGTTGACCCACTTATGATAGGTTTCAATCGGCTGCTTCGCTTCTGCCTGCATCATCTGTATCTTCCTCCTTGATGCCGATGTGTTTGAAGTTTCTTCCGGAATCGAGGCAGTTGAGATGGAGGGACGAGGAGGCAGCGATCGCGATGGCACTGTCAACGCAGGCGTTGACGAAGTAGAACTAGACTTTCGACCTTGACCGCGAAGTATTTTCGAGGTGCGTGCAGCCGAAAGCTGCTCTCTTCGCCCACTATTTTTCGGTCGCAGCATAATGTTGAGTTTATTCACTCATGGGCATTCTCTGATTGTTTGATTGAAGTCGAATTTATTCGATTTGGTGCAAAACATAAACTAACTGAGAGAATTAGCGTTGAAGCGGCAGCCATGTTAACGATGCATTGTGGGCCAGGGAATCCTCGCTTTGGCGTCTCTGATTGGTTGAAACAAGTGGAATTCCCTCTCTAAGCTCAATGATTGGCTAGTGAGTTTCCAAACAACCCTGTGTACGCTGTTTGAAATCATCAACTAAAAATAGACCACTATAGTTGGCGGAGTTATTTCCCTTGCTGTGCTCGATCGAAAAGACGAGCTTTCCAACGGTACCGGGCGTGAACCTCTTCGTAGAATAGATCGAAAGTTACAATTTTTCCAAAAGTCATAAAATATGATGCATCAATGACGTTTTTAACGTTTTTTACAAGGAGTGATGTTTTTCAAAGCCATTTTATTCAACTAATTATCGAATGACAGGTTGAAAAAAACACATGGGGGCATTTGCAAGTGTTTGAACTACTCAAAACTGATGTTATCTCAAAAACGTCCAGATATGAAATTTTCCCAACTTTTCGACCCGTGTCTTGCCTTAACTAATGACATTAATGTACTTGGGTAACTTCTAGTCTGTATTATTTTCCTCTCTGGATTGCATAGGTTGTGCAGCAATTTCCTCATGCTTTGATTTATGATCATGATAATGGAAATTTTAAAAATGATCTGTCACTGATTATCTGCACCACCAGACATGCAGAGGGCATGTGTGTGTGTGTGTCACTGTGTACACATGTGATATTTCAAAGCCCTGTATAACTTGAAGTTAAGAATCACCAATTCTCATAGCATTAAGCTAAGGCATTTTTAGAAAGATTGTGCAAAGAACTAATTGTCTTCTTTTATGTATGGAGCAACTGTATCATGTGAGCCATTTACTTGCCAGTTATGAAGATGCCGACTTGATTTGCCTCGCTTTCATGATAAGAAATTCATTAACTTAAGTTTTCTTGTGTGTAATATAATATTAATTGGAAGATTTTGTTCATAAGTATTCCTTTCAAGTCTGTGGATTGTTCCTGGTTATAGAATTTATTTTGGATGTGTTATGAACCAAAATAAATCAGCAAAAGTGCATTTGTTGAACAGATTACTGGAATTTAGTTTCTGTTTGGTTTCATCGCAGGTTGGACATTTGTGAATCTGTGTTCCTAAAACATTCTTAAAATGCAACTCAACAGCAAAGTTATCATTGTGCCTGTTCAAAACAACAATGTGGACATTTTCCTTAGGTGAGGGAGAGAAATGGCAAGTTACTGAATTTTATTTGTTCTACATCATGTAGGCTGCCGTTTTTCTTGAAAAACCCATTAGGGATATCACAAAAAAATTAATTACTCACCCCACATCATGGATATCTTCATGAAACTTATTTCCTAGATTTGGGGGTACAAGATCAATTTTTAATGCAAGTTTTGAAGCTCTAGGACAAAAACTTTTTTAATGGACTGGGCCCACTTTTTGGACCTACGATTTTGACCTTCATTTGACCCATATTTTTGAAAATTCATTTACAAAATCAATAATTGCTTAAAAGTGTTAACCAAAGTGATTTGGTGTCAATTTGGTGACATAGTATCTCATAAGAAAAAAGTGCTTACATTTTTTGACTCACGTGTGAAGCAAAAGTGAGTCTATGTACTCACCCGTTTCGTCTGTCCGGGCGTCCGTTTAAAACTTTAACGTTGGATTTTTCTCGGAGACTATTAAGTCTATCAACACCCAATTTGGCATGATGGTGTATGATGACAAGGCGTCAAAAAACATACATAGTGACTTGACCTTGCTTCAAGGTCAAGGTCGCAGGGGCCATAAATGTTCTAAAAAACGGCCATTTTTCACATTTTCTCAATTTTCTCTGAAGTTTTTGAGATTGGATACCTCACCTATAATTATATTGTATACAGGGCAAAGTAAGCCCTATCTTTTGATACCAATTTGGTTGATCTTGCTTCAAGGTCAAGGTCACAGGAGCTCTTCAAAGTTGGATTGTATACATATTTTGAAGTGACCTTGACCCTGAACTATGGAAGATAACTGTTTCAAACTTAGTTATTATGTGGGGCACATGTTATACTTTAATCATGAGACACATTTGGTCACATTTCATCAAGGTCAAGGTCACTTTGACCCTTATGAAATGTGACCAAAATGGGGTAGTGAACCACTAAAAGTGACCATATCTCATGGTAGAAAGTGCCAATAAGCACCATTGTGCTTCCTATGTCTTGAATTAACAGCTTTGTGTTGCATGACCTTGGATGACCTTGATCTTGGGTCAAGGCCACATGTATTTTGGCAGGAAAAATGTGTGAAGCATTTCTTAGTGTATGATGTCATTGCTAGGTTTAGTTGTTTGACCTTGAAGGTCACCTGAAGGTCAATGTCATGTAAAGGTCAAGGTCAAGCATGTGAGTCGTATGGCATTGCCCTTCTTGTTTTTAATGGTTGGTTCATGCTAGTTATGAATCATGTTTTGGGAAATGTGATGCCCAGTTGTCAGAAAACAACCAGTGTTACTGTTCCAGGCTTTATTCTAACAATATACAAAACAAAACAAGGTCAACGTTTTGAGCACTCTTCTTCTGGACAAAAAAGCGGGAGGAAATGAAATTGTGAGGTGTAAGGGGAGGGGGTAGGGATATGTGAGCGTATTTCACTTTCATGAGCAGGAACTCATGATAGCAGGTGGAGAGGGATGCATGAGTCAAATTGTGTGGAGGAGGGGAAGGTAGGTGTTGGGGGGGGATTTAGCTCTTCAGGTTGAGGCCTTTCGAATCTTTGGTGTCAAGGAGGGAGATGAAGTAATGGTCTGTTTGTTTTCTTTCTGTTGAGTCACCCTTTGCTTGCCACAGGATGTGGACTTGCATGTTTGTGGGTGAGTGTGAGGGGCTGTTGAAGTTTGATGCAACTGGTGTGGGACTGTTGTGGCGCGTGTCGGCCAAGTGTTCTTTTAATCTGCTGTTGAGTGTTCATTCTGTCTCTCCAACGTACAAAACTCCAGGGCAAACAGAGCAGGAGATAGCATAGATTATGTTTCTGTTTGTGCATATGAAGTGATGTTTCACTGTGAAGGAGTATTGTGAGAATGGACTGTGTTGGATAGTGACAGGTGGGCGAAGGTGAGGCATAGGGCAACGTTGCAAGGTGTGGTGCCAGGTGCTGCAGGGGAGGGGTTTTGTAAGCATGCTTTGGAATGAAAGTTGGAAGCTGACTAGTGAATAATATATGTAATGGAGAACTTCATGAGAACTTTCAATGATGTACCTACCTGGTTTCATTGTTTAAAACTTCATACTGCCATCTTCCAGAGAGTCGATCCCTTGTGAATTTTTAAATTACTATTATAAAAGGAAGTCTGTCAAGAAATGTTGGGATAAGATATTATTATTAGTTTTTAAACTCAATAATACCTCCCCTACTGAGCAATGCCCTACCCTCCATCACTTCTGTCACGAACCACTATTCCATCTTCAGGTGAAAGTGGATGCCAAAACCAATGTGTTGCTGGAGGAGTACATCTCCAAGCGAAACAAGAAGGATGGGGACAAGGCATCAAGTTCCAAAAGTGAGGAGGAGAAGGACAAAGATAAAGACAAGGACAAAGACAAGGAAGTGAAGAAAGAAGGAGGAGATGAAAAGGAGGACCTGGATGAGTTCACCAAAAGGGAGGACCGAGTGGCCAGGGCAGGCCTGGAAGCTATCATGCGAGAGTACTCCTCTGAACTGGCCAAAGCCCCCAATGGCAGCTCCAGAAAAGGTGAGTGCTCATAGATACATGCGTATGAGTTCATGTGACTGTGCGTGTGTGTGTGTGCACGAGCATGTGTGCCTGTTGTGTGTGTGTGTGCGTGCATGTGTGTGTGTGTGTGTGTGTGTGTGCGTGCATGTGCGTGCATGCATGTGTGTGTGTGTGTGTGTGATCAACTGGTCTAACTGAGCATTGCTGTCATTGCAGTCATAAGCCCTTGTCAGAATTCCATCTGTCAGATGCAGTGTAAAGAATAAGACTCGGGCTGAATTATCAGACCATTTGATATGAAGCATTGAATCTGGATGATTTCTGTACATATATCCCACCAGTATAAGATGGGATTACCATGAAAGTGTTGTGATATTTCAAATAGTATTGTGTTTTTTTATTTTCGACATAGTGTACTGGTTCTCATATTGTGAAATGTTATGAAAACATCATTGCAAGTTAACTGGCACTGATATGATGTGTTCATGTTGTAGAAGAAAAGGAATCCAAGTCCTCACAGAAGAAAAAAGAAGATAAAGAAATCAAAGACCAGGTAAGAGTATTTGTTGCGTATGAGGCACTTGTCAGGTGGTCATGAGCTACTGCTGATTCCTCTCTGTAGAGGTTTTAAGAAGCAAAATGTCTTGGATGCCATTTAATGTTACTGATTTGGACCTATGTGTTGGTTGTGACTGATTCAGTTGTGGTCTATGTATTTTCAGTATATTTACTCATTTTGTTGGTATACAATTGGTCACATTCTGCATTAATCAAAAATAAGAGTACAGTGAGCATATGCATCTTACATAAGCATGTGATTGTTTAAATTATTAAATACTGTTGTCATATTGGCCTTGCAATCAGTATTCTCTGACAGTATGTTTACCATGTTATTCCTGACTGTTGCAGGGGTTTGATGATATGGATCTAGAGGATGACAAGAGGGAGATTATCAACAGAGAAATCAAGAGTTTCAGGGACCTGCACAAGGTTTGTGTCATACATTGAATGATTTAGACTTATTGTTGTGCATGTGATGGATGTAATGATTTTCTTGCCCTCTAAGCTCTGGCAAGATGTCAGTTTTTCATCCATGTCTTTTTCCTCTCTTTTTGTTTGTTTTTGGTAGTCAGTCCATAGCCATCATGCAGTCGTGTCATCTTCAGAGATACGGCTAATTTATCTTTCAGAGCTTGATGAGTGATGAAGATTGCTAATACTTTCACAGGAGAACAAGTCAGTGTTCTTTCAAGATTGCATCCATTGAAGAAACCTGTCCCTCTACCTCTTTCAAAGTTGATCACTGAACATATATACACTTTTCTTTTTGCCATGTTGTGTTGGTGCATATTGAATTTTGTCCTGCGATGAAATTTTGTGACATGACATTAATAGGTTGTATTTCGTTGCCCGATATAACTAGATTCTGCTAAGTGACAAGGATCTGAGCAACATGACTAGCAGTAAAAAATTATGTAAAGCGGGCTCCATTGGTAAGTGTTGACATACGCTATTGTTTGTATGAAATGAAATCAAATGACAGAACAGATAAACTTGGTGAGTAGACCACTCTTTCTGAATGGCTTCTTCATAGTGTGACTGTCATTGCACTGCTTTTGCTCCTATGTAGTTTTGTTTGCTCCAACTTCCCTTTGTGTGTAGTGTACAGAGAACAGCCAAGGGGTTAAGGAGGAATGCATTAGCAGTGTCAGTGCCGTGACTATGGGGGAGGTTTTAATTCTTTTTTGGCTAACTAGCAAGGGGTAATTTACTCATTTGATGCATGGATTGTTATTATATGAATACACAGAAAGGTTTTCAGACTACTTTGGATTGATACAAATGGCTGTGTCATGGTCATAATAGAAAAGCATGCATTGCAGCATGGTGACCCATTGGGCCATCCTGTCCCATTTTATTGGTGCATTCTCCAAATGGCAATGTCAGTTACCAACCATCACCACGTTGGTTTGCTTGCCTACCATTGGGAGGAGGCTGTCCATGCCAATCCTTGTTCATCATTTAACCCATTATGACCTACAGCAGGGTTCGTACAGGTCATGGAAAACCTGGAAAGACATGGAATTTGATTTTTCATTTTCCAGGCCTGGAAAATTAATGGAATTTCAATTTAAGTCATGGAAAGTCATGGAATTTAATAAATAAATAAAAAGAAAGAAAAAATGTTTTCTAGGCTGTGCTTCGCGCGATACTCAGTCTATTTTTACACGCTGCAAACGACGGGAAAACGTGCCTTTGCATCCCAATGGTTAATTTTGAAGGCTCGTTTGTCTTCTGATTCCTGATTGGTTCTTTGGCTAGGTGACCTGGTTTCATTTCCACGCCGGTCGGGTCAGTTGGTTCAAACGAGGAGAAAGTGAAAAGAGCTTGTTTTGTTTGTGGTGCAGTGTTTCTTTGAAATTATCATCATGCCTGAAAATTGTCAATTTCAAGACACTTGGACACGAGACGAAAAATACCGTGAGTGGGTAATGCGAGTGAAACTCAATGGGATGGCAAAGTGCCGATTTTGTGAAAAAGTTTGATGTGTCCAACATGGGAGAGGCAGCCTTAGTGTACTGTGATTCATGACAGTTTTTGAATCAATCTGCTGTAAAATACACTACACACAAAAAGTTAAGGTTATTGGTTATTCCCTTGAGTTCCTTGTGGAGCATAGGGCCTCAGCAACAGTCCTCCAGCGTACTCGGTTCTGGGCAACCTTCCTCAGCTCTCCCCATGACAGGTTGCAGCTCTTCATCTCTTCCTCGCAGGATCGCCTCTAGGTGGTCTTGGGGCGACCAACTCGTCTCTTGCTCTGAGGATTCCACTGCAAGGCCTGCCTTGTGATGTCATGTGGAGGTTTTCGCAAGGTGTGTCCGATCCACCTCCACTTCCGCCTTGCGATCTGCTGTCCGATGGACAGAGTTAAACTCAATGTTTACATTTGACAATGTTTAGGGGAAGAGTTGTCTGACTTTAACAAAGCATAAAGAACGAGTCTCTATCATGAAACAAAAAAAACATTACCCCAATTTCAAATTTGTCCATGCGCTCAGCCTGTGGTTCGAAGTTAGTACCTTGAAACATTATTTATGTGCATGCAGAAGTCCAATTTTTCCCCATTCATAACTTTTGTTTCAGCGCCGACCTTAAATTACCGCCTTAAGATGCTTATAGACACTTGTACTTTTAAGGTATTGACATAATTTTTGGTGTGCGTCTAGCCCAAAGACTTGTTTTTATGACTGCCAAGTTTCATTGCTGTATCTTGTAAACACGCTGAGATATGGACAATACCGCACTGTCATCCGAGAAAAAAAAACCAGCGTTTTTGCCTGCAAAACGTGTTAACGCCTCCTGTCTTTCAAAGCCCGTAGAAGACACACCCTTTTTGTTTTCTCTTCAAAACGCATGTTGTCTTAAAGATAAATGGTTGGGCTATCGTTTGGCGTTTAGTTTTACAAAATAATGTTGCCTCTGATTATTGTATGAATTTAAAAATCGGAAAAAGTCGTTTTGCAAGTTCATTTTCGGGGGTTACTCACTTTGACGCCCAGCTGCGCAGCGCTGAGTTAAGATAATCGTGATCTGTAAACGGGATCATAAAGAAGAATTATTGTCCTTTCCGAGCATATGTATATGGTTACTCAATATTTACTCGTTCAGCTTTGATAGCAAATTTTTGTACCGCTCCATAACTTTTTGTGCGTAGTGTATCATAAAAAGAATTCGAACTTTTTTTTACAACGGGTGTATTGTGCGTGAGTTTGGTCGTGCACCATACACTTTTCTCTTTAAAACTGTCATGTATCACAGTACGCTAAGTCATGGAAAATGTTATTGAGACTCATGGAAAGTCATGGAAAAGTCATGGAATTTTGTATCTAAAAACCTGTACGAACCCTGTACAGCGGGTGATGAAAACGGCTACCTAAAACCTGAGGTTTTTTCAGGAAAAAACACAAAGTCGACAACACATAAAAAATTATTTCTTCACTTCTACACTTCCTAGAAACAAGAAGTACACCACTGTCAAATGCGACGTCTGCGTAGCATCCAGTCTGAAAGGGAGATGTAACGCACGCGTAGCATCCAGTCATAATGGGTTAAGCCCTGTTCTGGCTAGTTCTAATGGAATGTCAGTCCTGAATGGTTGCACTGTAAAAGTGATTAGTTTGACTTGATAATGGTGAACCATGTCAACTTGGACAAAATAGTTGTTGTTAAGGTAACATGGCCAATGAAATGGGGTCAATTAGTAAGCCTAAACTTTTTTTGGTTTGGGGGGTTTGTTTTCTTAAGAGGCCTTTTTGAGACTGCAAACATTTGTGTGGGTGTGCGTGTGTGCATGCATGTTTTAAGGAATGTGATGTATACAGGAGATTCATCTGAACATTAATTAATGTTTCTCTATTACTGAAAACTCCATTTTACTTGAATAGTGCATAGTGCTCACCTTTATGTCTGCAGTCTGACACCTCCATTAATGTGAAGGGCATACAGTGAGTCAGCAAAAATCTCCTTTCTTGACAGTTGAATTTAACCACCACCCCCCCACCTTTTTTTTACAATCATTGCAAAAAGTTTAGAGTTGACATTTTTTTTAAAGGGTTAGTTCAGTTACCATAACCACAACTTTGGGGAGTGGAGAGCCTTATCTGTATAGTGCATAGATAAAGGCGGATTGGCTTAGAGCCAGTTGTATGAGAAAGAAGAATTGTATTCATGAAAATGCATACTTTGTCTATGCCATATACGATGTGGAACATTTTACATGTAGATTCTATTCTGGACCTGTGCTTTCTTTTCTAAATATTTGTTGTATTTCCATTTCCTGTAAATTTCTCATTTACTTGCGTTAGTATTTTTGTTCAGCCTTTCTCCACCTTTGTACTTTGCTTGTAATGCACAGGGTTAAGGATTAATTCAGATTGCCTGTACTAACTTTCCCTGTCCCTGTGAAGCAGTGGTGTCTTCACTAATCAGTCACCATCTCAAAGAAGGTAGGTGGGGATGCTTTTCTCAACCGGTTTAATTAGGAAAACTTTGAACTGATGGACAAGCAGTTTTGCTGCAAAATAAATTGCAATACTTTGGTTCCATACCATGCATCCGAATCATGAAATGCTGCAGTACGTTTAACCCTTTTCTGATGGATAATGAGTATTGTCATTTAGGCTGAGCACCCACCAGCACAAAAAACGTAAACACCATAGATGGAAGCAATTATCATTTATCTGTTGTATCCTAAAGTTTCGTGATGATTGAAGCTCAAATAAAATAGTCATTGGCGTTTTTCTAAAACCACCAGGTTTTTGTTTGAGTTGGCAACCCCAGGCAGGAACTGCTGTTTTGAGTTGGCAACATCAGTCCGGAAAGGGTTAATAAGTCGGACAGCTGTTTTTGAGAGCAGTTTGCCAGGGAAAGCAAAGCCCCAGTTTAGAGCTGCTGGACTTGCAGTTTGATGCCAGATGTTCAGATCTTCCCAATTCACTGTTCAAGTGAGACTCATAACTGAGAAATGTATTGATAGTTGGCTGCATTGTTTTGGGCAAACATATCTGGCTGATGATCTTGGGCCAGAATATATAAGTTTCCTCGCTGCAGAGTCAGCATTTGTCATTGCAGTGAATCAATGGAGAATGGTATGTGTATTTGTCAAAAAGCGTTAAAGAGGAAAGCACATCAATTAGAGATGGCCCCACCTTCCTCCTCTGAGATGGGCCTTGCACAAGTGTTTAGTGTGAATGGTGCTACCAATGCATGCAAAGTGCTCATGCAGTCTCTCAAATCTTCACCTGACAAGACATCCCAAGTAAGTGATGCTACATTTTCTTGTTTGGCGTGTTAGTCCTGATGCCAGCTTGTAGGCAGAAGGTAAGTGAAATGAAACCAAAATCTTCTCATGGTAGTTTGTATAGCTGTGACTCTCTTGTTGCAATGTCTTCGTGATAAAACTGTGGGTCATAGGTTTTTTGTGGACAAATTTCACCCTATTTGATGTCTGGAGAGTAAAGGGTAAAGTTCCACCTTTTTTCTGTCTGGGAAAGTCACATGGATTCTCAATTCAACATCAAAAAGGTATTGTAGCCAAGAAACATAAGAACTAAAGCTTATTTTTCGTGTTTCTTGCTTCATTATTAAAAGATCCACAGTGTGTAATATTTTGGGTGCGTTAATTGTTCGGTAAACTTGCTAGTTCAAGCTGCTCAGCATAATTGGTTGTAAAACTGAGAAGTTTCCATTCTAAACTGGATGCTCAACTTCTTCAATGAAAGCTATCAGCTGCAAGTGCAAAGCTTGACTAAATGTGCTTTTGGTGTCCAAAAAAAGTTTGCTTTCGCCACTGATTTTAAAGATATAGATTGACAAAAACAGAATTCAGTGCACAGTCTTCAGAAAATACTTTCATCATCTATATTCTGTTTGTATAACCAAGAAATGAACAAATGGCTTCGGAATTGAGTACAATTAGGAAACTTTGTCACATTACATGGGATCCTTTGAACAGGTAAATAGTTACCAGTTTCCAACATTTGAAACAGGTTTTGGTAGTCTTTTGTGTATTACAAATATGAATGCAATGACATGAGGTTTACTGCACCTTTTGAAAGTATGTAACCTCACGTTTTTCAAACTGAATTACTTTGTCTTACTTTGAGAATGAAATCATGGTGATTGATACTGTTGGATTGTAGGAAAGCTGGGGTGAAATTTGGGGGGAGGTAGGGGATTTTCGATCACTTGTGTATTTTATATTGATACAGCAAAATCTCAAGAGGGATTCGGATGAAGATGCTAAGCCTGGACTGCCCGTCTCAGAGAAGTATAAATGCAGTGTTGGGACCCTACACAGTCCGTCTCCTCTTGTATGTGGTTGTAAACTGCCAGCTGCCCTGACTTGAGAGTGAGCATGCAGTTGCAGTGGGAGAGAGTATGCTGGTGAATGTGTGTGCATGGAACTTGTCATTTGCACTCTTTCCTTTGCCAGACTCTTAAATCTGGGGTATTATTGTTGTCCTTCTTTTTCAGAGCATTGCACCTGCAAAAAAAGATCAAAATTCTTTCAGCTCCAAAGGACTCGCTTTATGAGCACACACAAAACTGCGTTCTCTGTGGGGCTATGAAGGTGTACATTTGTTGGAGCAGAATTTTTCATTACTAAAATTAATTATGACAGCAAAGACATAATTAGGAAACGTTCATAGCTCACTCAAATTAAAACTTTTCTTGAAGTTACCAAACAAGTTCTTTATGGTGCATACAGAATGCAAATTTCTTTTCCCAGTGAATTTTTTTTCCCCACCGTCACATTGCAATCTGCATGGTA
Source organism: Theodoxus fluviatilis (assembly GCA_034096865.1). Lineage (NCBI taxonomy): Eukaryota > Metazoa > Mollusca > Gastropoda > Cycloneritida > Neritidae > Theodoxus > Theodoxus fluviatilis. Next base: position 21,718 of record JAWQFJ010023667.1, on the reverse strand, counting down.
CTTTTAATGAATTGTGCAAAGCTTGTGTGACTGTTTGGATGGATGTGTGCAGTCAAAGTAAGAAGACTGTGGAGTTTGTAATGCGTGGAATAGGTGAATACTAACTATTTCCACATTCTAGGAGCAGTTTCTGTTGTATTTTTTAGGATGAGGATGAACAGGAGAAAGATCGCCAGAGGGAGAAAGCAAGACTTGAAGAGAAACGAAGACGAGACCGTGACAAGGAGAGGGAAAGGGAGAAAGAGCGGGAACGCCTTCGGGAGAGAGAAAGGGAGCGAGAGCGGGAGAAATCTTTTGAAAGGGAGAGAACTCGTTCAAGATCAAGATCCCGCTCAAGTTCCAGAGGACACTCACGGCGCAGGGAAAGGTCACGATCCCGGGAGAGGTCTCGTGACAGGTCCAGGGAAAGGTGAGATCGCATTCAGTCTCAACAGCCTCCTGTTCTTATTGCTAGGCATCCGGGTTTTCCATCCACTAACCTTTTTGTATTGCTGCATAGTAGATTTCAATGCAACCTGCCGTCACCTCAAATTAAGTCTTAAGTTCCTGTAGCACCTTTCTCCACCCTTGATCCTATGCGTGTTCCGCCCTTCTCTGTCCATCTTAGGCTACTTTTCATAGCTTCTTTGCAGAACAGGCTATTAACTCATTGCTTACGCAGGGATAGCATTAGGAATTTTACCTCTGTACGCAGTGTTTTTTTAAGTTTTCAAAAAATCACACAAAATCCAAATTTTGAATAAGGGCTTTTCCAAAAAGCTGGGTTGCTACACAGGTGTAATGGGGAAAACCCTTTTTGAACTCCAAAACAACTCTTTTTCTCAATGTTATGGGTGTAAACCTCCCCCAAAATGATTTCAGAAATAGTATTGATAACTTCACATTTATAGATTATCAGTGCATTTCAAATATTTGGCCCAAAAGTGGAAAAGTGGTTCAGAAGAAGGTCACGTGTTGTGACATGCTAGATATGCATTTAGTTGGGCATAGATTTGAATTGCAAGATAGCATATTAAAACCCAATGAAATCATATTCGTATATATTAATACTTACATAATTGTACCATTAGTTTGAAATAATGATGTGTTTAGTATTTTCTGTCATATTAGCCCGAGTCCAATTTCCTGTCTTTCGTAACATGTGGTTTCCGAGTGTGAAGCCATCAAATAGCTCACTACGCTAGTCCAGTAAAGCGTAGGAATACATGACTGTGACGTTGCAATGAGAACGATGTGTTTCTAGGTCACTACACAGTTGCTGTTTTGTTTTCATTTATTAGGAAACATCAAGTTATGTTGATTTTAAAATTGTCCGCGAACATCGTTTCCGGTTTTGCTTGTTACGAAAGACTGTTCAAAAAAGGCGCGTACTCATTCTAGAATAAGAAAAGAAGGACTATTTTCTGTGTTCCATTACATCTTTCATGCGGATTGATATTAGAACGCAGTAGGTCCGGGTAAACAATATGGTTGGCGGGATTTTCTTGTGGCGTTGTTTGGATTCCGGATCGTGTGGTCTTGTTACGAAAGACATGTTGTGTGCCATTCAACGCTTCAACAGGCGATTACGATAAGCTTGATTGTGTTATGATTGAATTGGTGATTGATTTAGATTTACAATTTAATTTTTGTTGCATACAGTGTCAAATTCTTCACAGTTTATAGTTTATAATTTATAGTCAACCACCCGGGCCGTGATAGACTAGAGTACTCGGTGAGTCCTCGCGAACTGAGCAGCGCTTGTGCCGTGAAACGGCATGTTCAGGACGCGTAGCGATGCAAAGCGCTGCATGTGATTGGGCGCTTTGCAGCGCTGCGCCTCCTGAACAAGCCGCTGTTCAGGAGGGAAGCTTCGCGAGCGGTGCTGGACGATTCGCCCCAATTGCGATATTCGGAACGTCGTTTAGCTTCAGATTACACCCGAATCACGCAGACCGTTAAGGTGCATGGAGTACAGTATCGCCGAGCAAGACGTTTGTCACAAAACGCAGATACATTAATGCGGCCGGATCTTAGCTAAACGACGTACACCCGTACACGCGTGAGATCGCCTCCTGAACACGCTGAACTGAACTGATTTTTTCAGTTTCTGCGTTATGCAAGACATTTTACACCATTAAACGTAGGTAACTTATAGCTTAGAATTCCCTTGTTCCATGTTTTTATGTATTCAAGACATTCTTTATACAGTAGAAAATGTGTTGGTTTTAAAGTAGAATCAAAACTGATCAGAAGAACGCAATTAAGATTTTTGTCGTTTGTTTGGTCTCCGTGTTACAATAGACATCACTTTTTTTTAAAATCAGAAATAGAATTATTGTATTAGAATTTTTAATTTGTCTTTGTGCTAGGTAATTATATTCAGCAATACACATTATTTCACTGTATGGTTGCATTTTCTTCTTTTTGACTCACATGCAAAGCAAAAGTGAGTCTATGTACTCACCCGTGTCGGGCGTCCGGGCGTCCGTGAAAAACTTTAACGTTGCATTTTTCTCGGAGACTATTAAGTCTATCAACACCCAATTTGGCATGATGGTGTATGATGACAAGGCCTCAAAAAACACACACAGTGACTTGACCTTGCTTCAAGGTCAAGGTCGCAGGGGCCATAAATGTTGTCTAAAAACCAGCCATTTTTCACATTTTCCCAATTTTCTCTGAAGTTTTTGAGATTGGATACCTGACCTATATATGGTGTATAGGGCAAAGTAATCCCTATCTTTTGATACCAGTTTGATTGACCTTGCTTTAAGGTCAAGGTCACAGGAGCTCTTTAAAGTTGGATTGTATACATATTTTGAAGTGACCTTGACCCTGAACTATGGAAGATAACTCTTCCAAACTTCATAACATTGTAGTACACATGTTATACTTTCATCATGAGACACATTTGGTCACATATCATCAAGGTCAAGGTCACTTTGACCCTTATGAAATGTGACCAAAATGGGGTAGTGAACCACTAAAAGTGACCATATCTCATGGTAGAAAGTGCCAATAAGCACCATTGTGCTTCCTATGTCTTGAATTAACAGCTTTGTGTTGCATGACCTTGGATGACCTTGGGTCAAGGTCACATGTATTTTGGTAGGAAAAATGTGTAAAGCAGTTCTTAGTGTATGATGTCATTGGTAGGTTTAGTTGTTTGACCTTGACCTTGAAGGACACCTGAAGGTCAAGGTCATGTAAAGGTCAAGGTCATGTAAAGGTCAAGGTCAAACATGTGAGTCGTATGGGCTTTGCCCTTCTTGTTTTCCTTTGAGGTTAAAACAAAACTTTTGTAAATGTTTACGACATGATTTGGTACATTCAAGTTAAACATCATAGTACTGTATCAAAATATGTTGCATTGTCAAATTTTCTTGTGTATTTGCTGTTATTTAGTGAATGTTAAAAAGAATTGAATCATTTTGACAATTTTAAACAGGACATTTGTTGTTTATTTATTGTCATTTGGTTTCCATGTTACAATAGACATTTCGCAGACTGGGCTCATTCAACTATCTGCCACTTGAACACCAATCACAAACTTATCTTCATATTTAGGTTTTATTGTCACTCAAACACAGTTTTTTCATATGCAATACAAAAATAAGCATTTCAGCTCATTTGGTTTTTTGCCACTCATGTCACACAATTGGTCCCAGCTTTTTGGAAGGACCCATAACTGTTTAGTGGTTGGTACCACAAGAAAGAAAATCATTTCCACTTTCTAGCTGAAGTGCTGGATAGTTACAATATGCAGTAAGAAAATTGGGGAAAATTATTTTTAAACACCAGGTACAAGCAATTTTGATTTTCTTTTTTTTTACACCTAATGTATTGTACTAATAGTCAAGAGTTAAATCCCATTGCTTACGCAGCTCAACCACGTGGTTGCGATGACGCCAACACCCTTTGGCTACGCAGCTCAACTACATGTTTGCGGTCGCCGTAATGAAATTTTCCTATCTCCGTGGCTGTTTCAAGGGAAGTAAATCGTACAGCACTTTATTGTGTAACCAATCTGTGTTCGCTGGAGTTACCTTTTCTTTAGTATAGTCCCCGGGAGAAAGCTACACCGTCGTGTTTCCGCGCTTCGACATGGCGTCACGTTGTCGAAGGAGATTGAGCGGTGATGAAAATGACGAAGTATTAGAAGTGTGGATGGAAGAAGGGTCTGATACTGAAGATCTAGGTGGATATTGGACTTCTGAAGAAGATCTTTATGATTCTGATGCGGAAATAGTCCCAGTCAACGAGAATGAAGCGGTGGCTGCAGCGAAGACGAAACGAATTGACTTCGGATGTCACTGACAGCGAAGACGCCGTCGCCATCAGAGAGAGAGGAAGAGATAGAATCGGTGTTTACAGCAGACACAGACATCGATTCGGATGCAGAGGATGCCGAAAACCTTCTCTACTCCTCCAATGAACTGTACCACACAAAAGATGACTATGCCAAGTAGGGCGCCTTCTTTCTCTCAGAAGGCCATTCTGAGATTTTCTTCTATTCAGACAGAGACAGATTGCAGTGAGTAAGTGTATATTTTCTGATTTCACCTCTCTGACTTGCAAAAAAAATTCATTTTCAAGCATTTTTTTATCCTGTAGTCAATCATTCATCAATATAGTTTGATGTGGAAATACTGATGTCAGAACTGTTGTGCAAAATCTATCTCTTGACTATTAGTACAATACATTAGGTGTTAAAAAAAAAGAAAATCAAAATTGCATGTACCTGGTGTTTAAAAATAATTTTCCCCAATTTTCTTACTGCATATTGTAACTATCCAGCACTTCAGCTAGAAAGTGCAAATGATTTTTGACTCACATGCGAAGCAAAAGTGAGTCTATGTACTCAGCCGTGTCGTCCGTCCGTCCGGGCGTAAAAAACTTAAACGTTGGATTTTTGTCGGAGACTATTAAGTCTATCAACACCAAATGTGGCATGATGGTGTATGATGACAAGGCCTCAAAAAACATACATAGTGACTTGACCTTGCTTCAAGGTCAAGGTCACAGGAGCCATAAATGTGGTCTCAAAAACAGTCATTTTTCACATTTTCCCAATTTTCTCCCACGTTATTGACAATGGCGACCTTAGCTACAAGTGGTATATAGGTCAAAGCAAGCCCTATCTTTTGATACCAGTTTGGTTGACCTTGCTTCAAGGTCAAGGTCACAGGAGCTCTTCAAAGTTGGATTGTATACATATTTTGAAGTGACCTTGACCCTGAACTATGGAAGATAACTGTTTCAAACTTAATAATTATGTCGGGCACATGTTATACTTTCATCATGAGACACATTTGGTCACATATCATCAAGGTCAAGGTCACTTTGACCCTTATGAAATGTGACCAAAATGGGGTAGTGAACTACTAAAAGTGACTATATCTCATGGTAGAAAGTGCCAATAAGCACCATTGTGCTTCCTATGTCTTGAATTAACAGCTTTGTGTTGCATGACCTTGGATGACCTTGACCTTGGGTCAAGGTCACATGTATTTTGGTAGGAAAATGTGTAAAGCATTTCTTAGTGTATGATGTCATTGGTAGGTTTAGTTTTTTGACCTTGAAGGTCACCTGAAGGTCAAGGTCACATAAAGGTCAACGTCAAGCATGTGAGTCGTATGGGCTTTGCCCTTCTTGTCTTTCTTGTGGTACCAACCACTAAACAGTTATTCAAAATTTGGATTTTGTGTGATTTTTTGAAAACTTAAAAAAAACACTGCGTACAGAGGTAAAATTCCTAATGCTATCCCTGCGTAAGCAATGAGATAATGTAGTTGTTCAGTTACCGAGAAGATTGAATGATTGAATCAATCAATCTATGAATTAATCAACGAATAAATTAATTCTTAAAGGCCTTTCAGCCGCTGTAGGCTATGTAAGGCCATTATTCACAATATCTCTAGAACTAGTTAGAATATAATCAACGCAAGTCATGACTTCCATAGTTATTCACCTCTTACAAAACGTGTAGGGAGATGCTGCAGGTCAAATCTTATCCCTCAACCTATAGGCGGATGGATTACTAATCAGACATGCAACAAAAAATTAATTTTTCCCCCAAGGTGTTTACGATGCATGTTAAATCATATGTCCTTGTGGCCCCTTTCACCACCATTGATGGAATTCCTGTTCCACCCATCTTAGTCTACTCTTCATGAGTTAAGAAGTCCCTGTACTGTAGATGGTCAGTTTATTGACTCACATGCAAAGCAAAAGTGAGTATGTACTCACCGTGTCGTCCGTCCAGGCGTCCGTAAAAAAAACGTTGGATTTTTCTCGGAGACTATTAAGTCTATCAACACCAAATTTGGCATGATGGTGTATGATGACAAGGCGTCAAAAAACATACATAGTGAATTGACCTTGCGTCAAGGTCAAGTGTGCCATAAATGTTGTCTAAAAAACAGTCATTTTTCACATTTTCCCAATTTTCTCTGAAGTTTTTGAGATTGGATACCTGACCTATATATGGTATATAGGCAAAGTAATCCTTATCTTTTGATACTAGTTTGGTTGACCTTGCTTCAAGGTCAAGGTCACAGAAGCTCTTTAAAGTTGGATTGTATACATATTTTGAAGTGACCTTGACCCTGAACTATGGAAGATAACTCTTCCAAACTTAATAATTATGTGGGGCACATGTTATACTTTCATCATGAGACACATTTGGTCACATATCATCAAGGTCAAGGTCACTTTGACCCTTATGAAATGTGACCAAAATGGGGTAGTGAACCACTAAAAGTGACCATATCTCATGGTAGAAAGTGCCAATAAGCACCATTGTGCTTCCTATGTCTTGAATTAACAGCTTTGTGTTGCATGACCTTGGATGACCGTGACCTTGGGTCAAGGCCACATGTATTTTGGTAGGAAAAATGTGTAAAGCAGTTCTTAGTGTATGATGTCATTGCTAGGTTTTGTTGTTTGACCTTGAAGGTCACCTGAAGGTCAAGGTCATGTAAAAGTCAAGGTCAAGCATGTGAGTTTTATGGGCTTTGCCCTTCTTGTTATTTTCCAACATGCTCTGTGCATATTCCCCGTTTAAAAGATTTTATATCCCTTTTGTTGGCTTTGGTTGCATGATGTTTTTGATTGTTTCATTTTGCTAGATGTGGGTATTTGAGTTGCATTATGTATTCGTGTCAGGAGGAAGGAGCGTGAACTGGAGGCAGAGGAGGAGGAATATGAGAGAAGAAAGCTGGAGAAGAAGCTTCGTGAGAAGGAAGCTGCATATCAGGAGGTAAGTGGGATGAGCTCAGTCTTGGAAGGGACTGTACTGTTCATGTACAGATTTTGCAGTGCCTCCCTTGGCCTGCCTGTCTCATCCGGAATTGCTCTTGGCCTGAGTGTCATATACATGAACAATAAACAAATCCTCAAGTCAGTGGGCTCTGAAAACAATGCCACAGTGATATCAGTAATAGTTATTTAATTAATAAGGGATGCTCTGCACCGTGAAGTGAGGTAGCTTCTGCATTAGATAAGCACTTCTGATTCATACTTTTGAAAAACGTAAGTTGCTGTCTTAAAATCTCTTGCACCCAATTTCATATTTTGTGCTTCTTGGCTTGAAGAGGCAGAAAGTACTGTTGATTTTAGCAACTGATACTTGTGGCTAATGGAACCATGTCTTGCATTACAGCGCCTGAAGCAGTGGGAATTGAGAGAGAGGAAGAGGGCCAGAGAGTATGAGAAAGAAGCCAGTCGAGAGGAGGATCGGAAAGCTGAAGAGGTAAGTAAGACTTGTGACCTGTGCCTCATACAGACCTGTTTACTCTCCCGATTTTAGCGGGAGACTCCCGATTTCAGACCCTATCTCCCGACCTCCCGCTAGCTTCGTAAATCTCCCGATTTTTTTCCCACCGATCTCCCGAAAATGAAAAAGTTTGAAAGGTTTATTTCGTTTCCGAAGCATTTACATGACGATCCGAACTTTCTACCGCGCCACTGAAGGTCATTCCGCAGATCTGCAGTACAATTTTTTTTATTAGTTGAGTCAGGACCTTCGTTAAATCGAGAGCCAGTTTACAACCTGGAATAGCCGCCATTTTGCTTGACCGATCTCAATGATGATGGCGTCCATTGAAAAGTCAAAGAGAAAGACTCGCGAAACCGATTCTGAATCCGACAGTGAGCGTGACACAGAGGATGAGAACAGAAAGTCCACTCTTGTCAGAAGGAGAAAGAGAGCAAAGTACAGCGTAAAGTGGAAGGCTGAGTGGAAATCGGAATTCCCGGCATTTCGCCCATCGTCGAATTCGAAATCACACGGGTTTTGCACGTTCTGCAAAAAAGACATCAACGTGAGCCACGGAGGCAAGAATGAGAGAGAGAGAGAGAGAGAACTTGTGTGCGCACGCGAGAGAGAGAGAGAACTTGCGCGCGCGCGAGAGAGAGAGATAGAGAAGCGCACGCGAGAGAGACAGAGCGAGAGAAAGAGAGCACGCGAGAGAGAGAGAGAGAGAGAGAGAAAGCGCGCGTGCGGGAGAGAGAGAGATAGAGAGAATTTGACTTTTCGCCTCCCTGATCAGAGATGAGACTTATCGGCGCTTCAGCTGATTTCTGAGTTTTTTATTCCACTTTCAGCTGATTTTTGACTCACATGCGAAGCAAAAGTGAGTCTATGTACTGAGCCGTGTCCGTCCGTCCGGGCGTCCGTCCGGGCGGGCGTCCGTCCGTCCGTCCGTAAAAAACTTAAACGTTGGATTTTTCTCGGAGACTATTAAGTCTATCAACACCAAATGTGGCATGATGGTGTATGATGACAAGGCCTCAAAAAATATACATAGTGACTTGACCTTGCTTCAAGGTCAAGGTCACAGGAGCCATAAATGTGGTCTCAAAAACAGTCATTTTTCACATTTTCCCAATTTTCTCCCACGTTATTGACAATGGCGACCTTAGCTACAAGTGGTATATAGGTCAAAGCAAGCCCTATCTTTTGATACCAGTTTGGTTGACCTTGCTTCAAGGTCAAGGTCACAGGAGCTCTTCAAAGTTGGATTGTATACATATTTTGAAGTGACCTTGACCCTGAACTATGGAAGATAACTGTTTCAAACTTAATAATTATGTGGGGCACATGTTATACTTTCATCATGAGACACATTTGGTCACATATCATCAAGGTCAAGGTCACTTTGACCCTTATGAAATGTGACCAAAATGGGGTAGTGAACCAGTAAAAGTGACTATATCTCATGGTAGAAAGTGCCAATAAGCACCATTGTTCTTCCTATGTCTTGAATTAACAGCTTTGTGTTGCATGACCTTGGATGACCTTGACCTTGGGTCAAGGTCACATGTATTTTGGTAGGAAAAATGTGTAAAGCATTTCTTCGTGTATGATGTCATTGGTAGGTTTAGTTTGACCTTGACCTTGAAGGTCACCTGAAGGTCAAGGTCATATAAAGGTCAAGGTCAAGCATGTGAGTCGTATGGGCTTTGCCCTTCTTGTTATTCAATTGTTATGCAGTTCGTGACCTGGGATGGTACACATATCTAAAAATAAAAATCTCCTGCTTTTTATTGAAATCTCCCGATTTTTGAGTCGCCATCTCCCTATTGTGCACAACTTAAGGTAAACAGGTCTGCTCATAGCTGACAATCTTGTGTTGATGTTTTGAATCAAAGAGTAGCATAGTCTTTAGTGTCATGCATAGCGTGGACTGAATTTTGCTGTCACTTTGAGTCATTGTAATGATGACATGCTGATGTGTCATGGAGTGACTGGATGTAATCTTTATATCATACTTGATGCCTCTAATGTGTCGCCTTTTTTTTCTCAGTCTTCTTGTGGGACTAAGAGTGGCCAGATAATAGACTTAAGGAACCATTAATCTTGGCATTAATGTCCTAACCAAGAGGTGGAAATCCCTACAGATTCATTCTTTCAACAAAAACCAAAAAATGTAGAGGACCTGCGCTGATGCGCATGGAATATAAAGCATTACTGATAATGGCATGCTATGTCCTGATCAGCCAGGCATTGAATCAGGAGTGTTGGGTCGGTAGATGTTGCTACTTCACTGATGCATGACTGTTTGCAGGTGAGGGAAGCTCGACGATTGAAAGAGTTCCTTGAGGACTATGATGACCTGCGTGATGACCCCAAGTTCTACAAGTAAGTTGTCACCAACGCAATCTACAGTTGATTTCATGCAGCAGTGATATCTTTGGAACTGAACCAAGATGTTTACCCCTCCTGTTGGCTGGGCTGTTGGCTCTAAAAAAAATCGCATTACTCAGATAGTTGGGAGTAATTTTTGTTTTTTAACATAAATTTAAGAAGTTCTTAGAAGGAATTAAAAAGCATTAATTACATAGAAGTTAATGATTTTCCAAGTCAGACTAATGAAAGCTAGGCAACTGGGTGTGAAAACTATTTGTTATGCCTCACTTTTCCTTTCTCAGAGGCAGTGAGTTGGCGAGAAGGCTGAAGGAACGAGAGAAGGAAAAGGAGGTAGACATGAGGGACAGGCAGCGGGAGAAGGAGGAGCTGGAGGAAATCCGCCGAAAGCTGCTGGAGGAGGGTCACCCCGACATTGAGGGAGAGCTGGCGAGGGTGAGTACTTGCACTGGCAGTAGCAGTCCTGGAGGCCTCACTCCATCTTTGTAACTGTGACCTCTCTCTCTCTCTCTCTCTCTCTCTCACTCTCTCTCTCTCTCTCTCTCTCTCTCTCCCCCCCCCCCCCCTCCCTCTCTCCTCTCTCTCTCTCTCTCTCTCTCTCTCTCTCTCTCTCTCTCTCTCTCTCTCTCTCTCTCAACCAATAATGTGTCATTGTAAACTTGAAATACTCGATGAAGCATTTTCCTTCTTCCTCTCCCAGCTGGAAAATTTTAATGTCCAGTTTTAAGAATCTTTATGCAGTACTGCTTGTTGTTTCCAGCGGGGCATTTCCTCTGTTCTAGAAACTGTTTTGGAGTGAAGTGCTCCTGAAGCACACAGTTCCTAGGGAAATGACTGCCATCCTGTAGTGTTTTGTGAAAACTTTAGCCCAAAGCGTTCAACCCTGGTGCCTTTGCAGATGGAGAGTGAGAGGGAGGAACACCTCAAGCCTCGTCTTCAGCTTCCTCCGGAGAAGTCACCCTCTCCTCTGCCGCCGCCCCCCATGCCAGAGCAGCCCGAGTCTCGTTCTAATGGGGAGGATGGGATGCCAGAGATGCGGCCACTGCAGCCCCTGGTTCATGGTGCACCTTCCACTGCCAGTACCGCCAGCCCTGGTTCAGAGGAGGACTCGCACACGTCCTTGCCTGGCCACTTGTCTGAAGACAGCTCCCAGGCCTTCACCCCTGCCCCCATCAAGGAAGAGCAAGCCACCAAGTTTGGCTTCAGTGGCCTCAAGCTTGGTGAGTAGTCAGGGTTTGGTGTGGCGCCTGAGGTGGTCAAGGCCGATAGACTCCGGGTTTGGCATGGTAACCAGAAAATGGACAGGGCTTTTAGTTTTACTGAGTGAATGCACGAGTTGAGGCAGAAGTGCTTTTGGCATGGACATCTGCCACCTTTGTATGGAAGTCTGGTGAGGAAGACTTCAAGTTGAGAAAGGGAAGTCTTGATTGCTCTATGGCCCTCCTTTCTTTTTTCCTATTTCTTCTTTTACTAGAGCTTAAAAAATGTTTTCTCTTGATATGCAGCCCTGATAAAATGTTCACTTTTAGTTGAGAGCTGTTTATTGTATAGCCAAATTCTAGCCAATAGGATATTCTGTGCATTGCTTGTGTTGGTGGATTCAACATTCATAATTTGTTGACATACCAAATGGAGCACCCCAAAACCATGTGGATGAAAATTACCTTATGTTTCCAATTTATATAAACTAGATGTTTGAATCTGACTTGTATTTGATATTCCTATACCTGACTTGTATTTGATCTTCCTATACCAGGGTCAAACAGTCCTGCTGATGGCAGTTCCAAACGAAAGAAGATCACCGTGGGTGATGTCTTCAACAACGACGAGGAGGAGACAAGCACCAAACGGCGCAAGCTGATGCCCCTGGACTACGATGATGACAAGTCGACAGAGAAGAAGCCTTCCACTGCTGAGGAGAAAAGGCAGAAGATCAAGCATCTGATTGAGAGCATTCCCACAGCCAAGAATGAGTTGTTTGCCTACCCTCTGGACTGGAACATTGTTGACCAGGTTCGTGGGAGGCTACTTTTAGAGAGTGCCCTTTCTAAATTATGCCAGCAAAACCTTGGCTTTCTTTTCTATTATCTTCCTTCACCTCCTTTCCATTCATGTTCTGTCCCTGTACGTTTAACCAACATCTTTGATATTTGACTTTTACATTAGTTTCAGTGAACTGTTGTAGGTTAACCTCTTCACTGCCATATGCCGGGAACGGTTTTTGCATTTTACTGTGTCTGTCTTTGTTCAGTCATAGTATTTTTGTTTTCCAGAGAACTGTTTAGAAATTTTGCACAAACTCATTCATACAATCCTCCTCACCGCTGTCAGGATCATTGAAAAGTTTTATAGCTTTATAGCTTCTCTCAGAAGCGATTTCATGATCAAATCAATCAAAATTGCAAGAAAAATACTTCAAATCCATGTAAGTCGATCAAACTCGGCGTTCGCCGAGGAAGCCCTAAGGGACGTAACTCTTAACAATTACAGACACTGGTTCAAAGTATTTAGAGTTTATTTCCTTGCAATCAAGACCCAAGACTGTACCAGGACATGGCACAGCAGGAGCAGGCAAGGCCCGAGATAGTTTCGGGCGAAGCAGAGAAGGGGTTAAAAGAGAAAACATTTCTTTGGGATAAACCACTGGTATTCTTTTGTTGAAATGTGCTAATCATCTAGAATTTTGCTTGTTTTGTCTTGCAGAAATACCTTTATAGATTTTTGCTAACACACATGCTTGTCTTCACCTCGAGTGGGCCAAAAACTTGTAATGGTTTCAGTAGGCTTGTTCAGGAGTATGAAGCGCTGCATGAGCGCTTCATGTTGGCAATTGAGCGCTCTTTGCCTCTCCTGAACACCTACAGATTTTGTGCAGCGCTTCACTTGTTAAAGGCAGACCTGTTTACACTACGCATTGAGCGTAGTAAACTACGCATTTGCATACTATACTACGCAACTACGCAAGTCTATTGTTTTCTACGCAAACGGTATTGTTTTGGCTACGCATATCACAATCCGCAATTTTCATTATCTCGCTTGACATATTTTTTTGCCGATCCTTGTTTTGGGGCGGAAGTCGTTTGCTGCATGCAGCGCGTGCAGCCCCGAGGATTACGTCACTCTTCCGTGCCAGAAGTGGCGTCATTCTTCGCGCCAAGATATTACGTCATCCTTCCTCCCTACACTCTACTTTGAGAGAAGAGACGCCAGAAGTGGCGTCATTCTTCGCGCCAAGATATTACGTCATCCTTCCTCCCTGCACTTCACGTTGTCAACCAGCGATTGCGCCGCTCAAACGCATCGCTAAATTTCCCTCTCATCACCGCTTGCAAGCGCTGACGAGACGTCGCTGAAATTTAGCGAGTCTCGTCAGCGCTTGCAAGCTGTGATGAGAGGGAAATTTAGCGAAGCGTTTGAGTGGCGCAATCGCTGGTTGACAACGTGAAGTGCAGGGAGGAAGGATGACGTAATATCTTGGCGCGAAGAATGACGCCACTTCTGGCGTCTCTTCTCTCAAAGTAGAGTGTAGGGAGGAAGGATGACGTAATATCTTGGCGCGAAGAATGACGCCACTTCTGGCACGGAAGAGTGACGTAATCCTCAGGGCTGCACGCGCTGCATGCAGCAAACGACTTCCGCCCAAAAACAAGGATCGGCAAAAAAAATATGTCAAGCGAGATAATGAAAATTGCGGATTGTGATATGCGTAGCCAAAACAATACCGTTTGCGTAGAAAACAATAGACTTGCGTAGTTGCGTAGTATAGTATGCAAATGCATAGTTTACTACGCTCAATGCGTAGTGTAAACAGGTCTGCCTTTAACAAGTGAAGCGCTGCACTACATCTGTAGGTGTTCAGGAGAGGCAAAAAGCGCTCAATTGCCAACATGAAGCGCTCATGCAGCGCTTCATACTCCTGAACAAGCCTACTGAAACCATTACAAGTTTTTGGCCCACTCGAGGTGAAGACAAGCATGTGTGTTAGCAAAAATCTATAAAGGTATTTCTGCAAGACAAAACAAGCAAAATTCTAGATGATTAGCACATTTCAACAAAAGAATACCAGTGGTTTATCCCAAAGAAATGTTTTCTCTTTTAACCCCTTCTCTGCTTCGCCCGAAACTATCTCGGGCCTTGCCTGCTCCTGCTGTGCCATGTCCTGGTACAGTCTTGGGTCTTGATTGCAAGGAAATAAACTCTAAATACTTTGAACCAGTGTCTGTAATTGTTAAGAGTTACGTCCCTTAGGGCTTCCTCGGCGAACGCCGAGTTTGATCGACTTACATGGATTTGAAGTATTTTTCTTGCAATTTTGATTGATTTGATCATGAAATCGCTTCTGAGAGAAGCTATAAAGCTATAAAACTTTTCAATGATCCTGACAGCGGTGAGGAGGATTGTATGAATGAGTTTGTGCAAAATTTCTAAACAGTTCTCTGGAAAACAAAAATACTATGACTGAACAAAGACAGACACAGTAAAATGCAAAAACCGTTCCCGGCATATGGCAGTGAAGAGGTTAACCTACAACAGTTCACTGAAACTAATGTAAAAGTCAAATATCAAAGATGTTGGTTAAACGTACAGGGACAGAACATGAATGGAAAGGAGGTGAAGGAAGATAATAGAAAAGAAAGCCAAGGTTTTGCTGGCATAATTTAGAAAGGGCACTCTCTAAAAGTAGCCTCCCACGAACCTGGTCAACAATGTTCCAGTCCAGAGGGTAGGCAAACAACTCATTCTTGGCTGTGGGAATGCTCTCAATCAGATGCTTGATCTTCTGCCTTTTCTCCTCAGCAGTGGAAGGCTTCTTCTCTGTCGACTTGTCATCATCGTAGTCCAGGGGCATCAGCTTGCGCCGTTTGGTGCTTGTCTCCTCCTCGTCGTTGTTGAAGACATCACCCACGGTGATCTTCTTTCGTTTGGAACTGCCATCAGCAGGACTGTTTGACCCTGGTATAGGAAGATCAAATACAAGTCAGGTATAGGAATATCAAATACAAGTCAGATTCAAACATCTAGTTTATATAAATTGGAAACATAAGGTAATTTTCATCCACATGGTTTTGGGGTGCTCCATTTAGGTATGTCAACAAATTATGAATGTTGAATCCACCAACACAAGCAATGCACAGAATATCCTATTGGCTAGAATTTGGCTATACAATAAACAGCTCTCAACTAAAAGTGAACATTTTATCAGGGCTGCATATCAAGAGAAAACATTTTTTAAGCTCTAGTAAAAGAAGAAATAGGAAAAAAGAAAGGAGGGCCATAGAGCAATCAAGACTTCCCTTTCTCAACTTGAAGTCTTCCTCACCAGACTTCCATACAAAGGTGGCAGATGTCCATGCCAAAAGCACTTCTGCCTCAACTCGTGCATTCACTCAGTAAAACTAAAAGCCCTGTCCATTTTCTGGTTACCATGCCAAACCCGGAGTCTATCGGCCTTGACCACCTCAGGCGCCACACCAAACCCTGACTACTCACCAAGCTTGAGGCCACTGAAGCCAAACTTGGTGGCTTGCTCTTCCTTGATGGGGGCAGGGGTGAAGGCCTGGGAGCTGTCTTCAGACAAGTGGCCAGGCAAGGACGTGTGCGAGTCCTCCTCTGAACCAGGGCTGGCGGTACTGGCAGTGGAAGGTGCACCATGAACCAGGGGCTGCAGTGGCCGCATCTCTGGCATCCCATCCTCCCCATTAGAACGAGACTCGGGCTGCTCTGGCATGGGGGGCGGCGGCAGAGGAGAGGGTGACTTCTCCGGAGGAAGCTGAAGACGAGGCTTGAGGTGTTCCTCCCTCTCACTCTCCATCTGCAAAGGCACCAGGGTTGAACGCTTTGGGCTAAAGTTTTCACAAAACACTACAGGATGGCAGTCATTTCCCTAGGAACTGTGTGCTTCAGGAGCACTTCACTCCAAAACAGTTTCTAGAACAGAGGAAATGCCCCGCTGGAAACAACAAGCAGTACTGCATAAAGATTCTTAAAACTGGACATTAAAATTTTCCAGCTGGGAGAGGAAGAAGGAAAATGCTTCATCGAGTATTTCAAGTTTACAATGACACATTATTGGTTGAGAGAGAGAGAGAGAGAGAGAGAGAGAGAGAGAGAGAGAGAGAGAGAGAGAGAGAGAGGAGAGAGGGAGGGGGGGGGGGGGGGAGAGAGAGAGAGAGAGAGAGAGAGAGAGAGAGAGAGAGAGAGAGAGAGAGAGAGGTCACAGTTACAAAGATGGAGTGAGGCCTCCAGGACTGCTACTGCCAGTGCAAGTACTCACCCTCGCCAGCTCTCCCTCAATGTCGGGGTGACCCTCCTCCAGCAGCTTTCGGCGGATTTCCTCCAGCTCCTCCTTCTCCCGCTGCCTGTCCCTCATGTCTACCTCCTTTTCCTTCTCTCGTTCCTTCAGCCTTCTCGCCAACTCACTGCCTCTGAGAAAGGAAAAGTGAGGCATAACAAATAGTTTTCACACCCAGTTGCCTAGCTTTCATTAGTCTGACTTGGAAAATCATTAACTTCTATGTAATTAATGCTTTTTAATTCCTTCTAAGAACTTCTTAAATTTATGTTAAAAAACAAAAATTACTCCCAACTATCTGAGTAATGCGATTTTTTTTAGAGCCAACAGCCCAGCCAACAGGAGGGGTAAACATCTTGGTTCAGTTCCAAAGATATCACTGCTGCATGAAATCAACTGTAGATTGCGTTGGTGACAACTTACTTGTAGAACTTGGGGTCATCACGCAGGTCATCATAGTCCTCAAGGAACTCTTTCAATCGTCGAGCTTCCCTCACCTGCAAACAGTCATGCATCAGTGAAGTAGCAACATCTACCGACCCAACACTCCTGATTCAATGCCTGGCTGATCAGGACATAGCATGCCATTATCAGTAATGCTTTATATTCCATGCGCATCAGCGCAGGTCCTCTACATTTTTTGGTTTTTGTTGAAAGAATGAATCTGTAGGGATTTCCACCTCTTGGTTAGGACATTAATGCCAAGATTAATGGTTCCTTAAGTCTATTATCTGGCCACTCTTAGTCCCACAAGAAGACTGAGAAAAAAAAGGCGACACATTAGAGGCATCAAGTATGATATAAAGATTACATCCAGTCACTCCATGACACATCAGCATGTCATCATTACAATGACTCAAAGTGACAGCAAAATTCAGTCCACGCTATGCATGACACTAAAGACTATGCTACTCTTTGATTCAAAACATCAACACAAGATTGTCAGCTATGTGCAGACCTGTTTACCTTAAGTTGTGCACAATAGGAAGATGGCGACTCAAAAATAGGGAGATTTCGATAAAAAGAGGGAGATTTTTGACTCACATGCGAAGCAAAAGTGAGTCTATGTACTGAGCCGTGTCGTCCGTCCGTCCGGGCGGGCGGGCGTCCGTAAAAAACTTAAACGTTGGATTTTTCTTGGAGACTATTAAGTCTATCAACACCAAATGTGGCATGATGGTGTATGATGACAAGGCCTCAAGAAACATACATAGTGACTTGACCTTGCTTCAAGGTCAAGGTCACAGGAGCCATAAATGTGGTCTCAAAAACAGTCATTTTTCACATTTTCCCAATTTTCTCCCACGTTATTGAGAATGGCGACCTTAGCTACAAGTGGTATATAGGTCAAAGCAAGCCCCATCTTTTGATACCAGTTTGGTTGACCTTGCTTCAAGGTCAAGGTCACAGGAGCTCTTCAAAGTTGGATTGTATACATATTTTGAAGTGACCTTGACCCTGAACTATGGAAGATAACTGTTTCAAACTTAATAATTATGTGGGGCACATGTTATACTTTCATCATGAGACACATTTGGTCACATATCATCAAGGTCAAGGTCACTTTGACCCTTATGAAATGTGACCAAAATGGGGTAGTGAACCACTAAAAGTGACTATATCTCATGGTAGAAAGTGCCAATAAGCACCATTGTGCTTCCTATGTCTTGAATTAACAGCTTTGTGTTGCATGACCTTGGATGACCTTGACCTTGGGTCAAGGTCACATGTATTTTGGTAGGAAAAATGTGTAAAGCATTTCTTTGTGTATGATGTCATTGGTAGGTTTAGTTGTTTGACCTTGACCTTGAAGGTCACCTGAAGGTCAAGGTCATATAAAGGTCAAGGTCAAGCATGTGAGTCGTATGGGCTTTGCCCTTCTTGTTATTGTTAGATATGTGTACCATCCCAGGTCACAAACTGCATAACAATTGAATAAAAATCAGCTGAAAGTGGAATAAAAAACTCAGAAATCAGCTGAAACGCCGATAAGTCCCATCTCTGATCAGGGAGGCGAAAAGTCAAATTCTGCATTCACAGGGTCAGATTGTTCAGAATCTTCACTTCTTCAAAGACTGGTAGTAGCAGCCCTTCAGTTGTGACAACTGTTTGCCAGAGATCTTCCCGCTGTTGTCGAGGTAATGCCCAGGCTTTGCCTTGACCACTAGAAGTGTTTCAACGGTGTCTTGACTCAAACTCGACCGCTGGTCGGTGGAAATCTTCCTAACAACAGAGAAAACCCGCTCACATGGAGCACTGGAGTGTGGGATGCACATCATGACCTTTGCCAGCACACTTAGATTCTGTTGCTTGCCAATTTCCCTCCAGGTAAGATCAATTCTGTCCTGAAGACAGCTGGTGATGTTTGCAAACTGGTAATTGGCAAATTGCTCGATGACGGTGTCCTTCTCTTCCCCCCTCGGAATCAGCACAGGGAATCTGTCCAGGAAGAACTTGAGGTCATTCAACTTTAGGGGAGACATGGCAGTTACTGAACACTTTTCCACAAAATCTTTTTTTCCAAGGTTTTGATGACACTTATTGGTTCATTTAAGTCAGAATATATGAAAAATGTTCAAAAGGTGGCTTTTTAAAGTGTACTTCTTTCTTTAATAAAGATAATTTGACAAAAACATGAAAAAGATCATTTTTTTAGGGAAAAAATTTAAAATAAAGAAAACACATACAGACTTTCACCAAAATGTATTTTGTACATCATCAACTTCTTCACATAATAGCAGAGCAACATTTTACCCATCTTGATCACCAAACAAAGTTATCAATAGTAATTATCATACTTTTGGTTACGGTAAACCTAGAGATTGTTTATATTCCTCAGCTAATAAAAAAATTACCATTAATCTCACAATTAAAAACCTCCTGTTATTATGCAGAGAAATGACTTCTCTAAATGATTAAAAAAAGGGAAAGCCTAACATGAATACAAATTTTCCAATAAATTTCCCAATGACGCTACAATTAAGAAAAATCCAATTGTGAGAAATCAGCCTTCAAACATTTTGGAGGATTTTTTCTTCATTGCAGAAAGGCCTACAGGCTAATGTACAGCTGGATTTGATCTATTTACACTTCTGGCTTTCAGTCAGTCATCCTGCATCATGCCAGGGCCATAGGAAGGTCCCTCTTCCTCTTCCTGAGCAGCAATGGCTCGCTGACGCTCAACGTGACGTGCGCGTCGTTTCTTGGTGAAGGCTGCACTTGCTGCTCTGTCTGCTTTTCTCTTTCTCTTCTCATCCTCCTTCTCCACAATAGCCAGTGTCACTTCATTTGCTGCAATGTTCAAGTTCTTCATCACTTCTGCAATGTGAAAATTGCCTTTGTTGAACTGGTTCACTGCCTGACTAACAGCAGCCAACACACGCTGCTTTCCAACAAAGACAGTCTTTGGACAGTGCACCCAGATCAGGTTGTTCAGGCTTTCATTGCAGTTCTGTGTTTTTCCACGAAGAATCTTCTGTAGGAGAGCTGAATTGGTAAACCTCCTGTACACAGGAACAAGAGAATCAGCCACTGGTTTGCTGAGAGCAGTTCCCACATGCTTCTCATGAGACTCAGGTTGGGCACATGCTGCTTCAGCCTGCTTGACAAAGCACCATGAATTTCCTCCAGGAGGGCATTGGGTGTGGTGAGGTTCTTTGTCAGTAGACATGCAATGGAATAGGCTAGCCCATATGCCATCCCTAGACTATCTTCACCTTTACTCACATTGTCAAGCACAGCACCTCGAAAATAGTGCTGACGTCTCGTGCACTTGTCAAGAGTGAGTCTGCCACAACCCTTGCCACCAAGCCTCTTCTCTGCGGCCAGTTTCCTCAAGGCTGTCCCCATCCTTTTATGGACATGGTTGACACACTCCAGTTTCTTCACGGGTCTGGAGGGTCCATATGGTTGCGCATCCCTGACAGTTGCGAAAGCTGCTGAATCCCCATCACTCAGCAATGTGCGGTAGCGAAGGTTGTTCTTCTCAACAGATCTTCCCCAGATTTGCTTAGCAGCCTCCATTTCCATTGCTTTTGCAGACCCCTCAGTTTTTGGAGCATATTGGTTCATGCTGCTGCTTCCATGCTGCTCTCTCAGCTGGGGGCATCTTCTTCAGCTTTTCTTTGTGCCGAGTGCAGACATGGCAGTAGTTTGATAATACCTCAAAGTGAACTGCATATCCTGTCAGGGCATCAACAACTCCTACCCCATAGTAAGACTGGAACCCACGCCTGTGCCAAGTTCCATCAAATGACACATCAATCCAAGGCACTCCATCATCTGAATTCCAGTCTGTCTCTTCATCACTATCCTCCTCAACATGTTGGCCAGCAGGGAACGTGTCGGGAAACATTGATTTCATGGTCTCTGTTAAGGTGTTGGCCGTTGACAGAGAGAGATTCTGTTGAACACTCAGCTGGCACATTGTTGCCTCAGCCCTAGTTGTTGCATTCTCAAGGTCGCCCACTTATGACTTTGATGCAGTCACAAAAAAATTTCCAATGGATCCTGTACTTGCAGCTGCATCTTCATTAGACTTGTGGGCCTCCGATTTTAAGTGTTTAGTTATGTCATTCTTGCCTCCGTGGCTCACGTTGATGTCTTTTTTGCAGAACGTGCAAAAGCCGTGTGATTGCGATTTAGACGATGGGCGAAATGCCAGGAATTCACTTTACTCTCTTTCTGCTTCTGACATCAGTGGACGTTATTTTCTCATCCTCTGTGTCACACTCACTGTCGGATTCAGAATCGGTTTCGCGATTCTTTCTCTTTGACTTTTCCATCGACGCCATCATTCGGACCGGTCAAGCAAAATGGCGGCTATTCCAGGTTGTAAACTGGCTCTCAATTGGACGAAGGACTCAACCAATCAAAAAATTTGTACTGGAGATCGGCGGAACGACCTTCAGTGGCGCAGCAGAAAGTTTGGATCATCATGTAAACACTAAGGAAACGAAATAAATCTTTCAATTTCATTTTCGGGAGATCGGTGAACAAAATATCGGGAGATTTACGAAGCTAGCGGGAGGTCGGGAAATAGCCCCGGCGAAACGGTCTGGAATCGTTCCAGAACTATTCTAGAAATGTTCCAGAAGATTCTAGAATGTGATTTCTGGAACCAGAGTCCAAGGTTCTAGAATAATGACAGAAGGTTAAATGAGAATTCAAGGAAGTATTCTAGAAATATTCTAGAATATTTTCTAGAATATTCTAGAATATTCTAGAAAATAATTCTAGAATATTCTAGAATATTCTAGAATGGTAATGAATGTTCTTGAATACTTACAGACGAA
>JAWQFJ010023665.1:12500-14383 GCA_034096865.1 Theodoxus fluviatilis | reverse complement strand
GGTGTCTGGCATACGCACGCATCTCCAGGCCCCGTGTTTCAGTCTCAACGTGCATGTGAAAAACACTCCCTTTCCACTCACAGAGGAAGCCAGCTTGAGTGGTGAGACCCAGGTGGGCTGTCTGTAGGTGAACATTGAACATCCTGTCTGATCGTTGTTGCTGTCACTCTGAGCACAGGTAGGCTTTGTAAATCCAAGGTGTGCTCATTGAAATATGTTTTCTGTCCTTTCCTGACTCATTCAGAAAAATCACATCGAGTAACATTAAGGATGTTTCCACAGATAACAATGCAGTCTGAATCTTCTTTTTTTTCCTACAGACGTGTGTTCACAGCGGGGACAAGCACACCTTTGCAGTCCAAACCGAACCTCTATGGCTGCGTCCAACTGAAAGGGGGCGGCAGGACGCCATCTTGCTGTCCAAGACTATCAGACTTGGATCTTCAAAGCCAACGACTCCCTTTCTGTTTCTTGCTCTCCACAAGGTGCGGTCCGAGGCCTTCTTTGCCCATTTCTCCCAGCGTTCCCGCTCTCTTCAGTTGGGTGTTTTCCAGTAAGCTCTTGACGGCCCTTTCCAACACCGCTGCTGCCACCTCTTTCCTCTACCGCACGGGTGGACGTTCCTTCCACTCCGACGACTCCAAGCAAAGTCCACAGTGCCGGAGGTCTTGGTTAGCGACTTTCGTCTTTGTGGATATTTGTGTCCTGGCTGTCCTCTCAGCTCAGAACTTGCAGAAGATCGCTGGCTGCCTCTCAGTTGCTTCAGAGAGATTCACCTGCAGCAATGAATAGAACAATACTGGTCATGTTGCTGACGTCCGGTTTAGAAGTTGTATTAGAATCTCTTCTCACAATGTATGTAATAGTCATACAGTGTAGATATTTGTGCATCAGCAAGTCGCCGGGTAGAGAGATCTCCGTCTGAATCAACAAGGCCAGTGGCATTTTTTTAGAAATTTCCAATGAGGGTGTGGGGAGAGAGCGGACTGTCGCTAGTAAAGAACACTGCTCTTTACAGAGCTGCTGTACTTCCATACCTGCTGTACTTCCATACCTGCTGTACATTTGTGAGACATGGAACGTATGCAGGCAGCATTTGGACAGTTCTAGTTCAGATACCTTCACAAGACTATGAGAATATCTTGGACTGACTGAGCATCGAAAATGGGATTGCTTGGAATGGATGCGCTCATCATGATACACCAGCTTGTCATTGGCTGATCACGTAGTGGGAAGTGGAGAGTACCCGCTTCGTGAGGAAGTCATGTACTCTGTGCTCCTCAATGGGGAACGAAGGCCTAGAAGACCGCTGCAGTGATAAAGAAGAAGCATTAAAAGGAATGCAGCATCAACACAGTCTGTGGGGAATAACTGTTATATGATTTCTTTCCTTGGACAGCAATGATAACATGTTGAGTCAAGCGTTTCGAGAAACTTGTTTGCTGAAGCTTGAATTCAAATGAATTATTAGAAAATGGCGCCAGTGTTGTAGTGGCCACACACAGGTTCAACCGTGAGTTCGTTCATGCAAGGGGGGAGGGACGTAAGTGAGGAAACTGACACCCGCAGCCTTCCATACGCTCGCCACACAAGCCAGCAAGCTCGCACACTCTCATTCCTGAGAGCATGCCCGGACACTTACCGTAATAAGTGCTCGTGAGTTTGCTTCAATTTCAATGGCGTTCCGCGTATGTAGCATTCAGTTCGGGTAATCAGTCTGAACACAGCCTGTCCCCGTTGCCACAGGCTTCGCACTTGTGAGTTTGGGTTGCGGTCTCATCTTTGGCGTCACTGATGTCTTTGTCGAAATTGATGGACCGCTGTCACGTGGTCTTTGAATCTGTACATCTCAGGTTGCTTGCCTGTGTCTATATATTAATTGT
>JAWQFJ010023665.1:0-2500 GCA_034096865.1 Theodoxus fluviatilis | reverse complement strand
TAGGCCTACATGCAGCCTGTTTTGCAAGGCGTCTACGTGATCTACTGTGTCTAAACTTCTCCGAACGTTGTTTTCTTCTCGGCATGATCGCGCAATATCAAAAGTACGTCTTTAGCATCGATCTGTTGATGTTTTTTTCTTTTCTGAGAGTGTATTTGGGGGTATTGCGGTATATTGCGGTATATTGCAGTATATTGCGGTATATTGCGGTATATTGCGGTCATTAGTACTACCGCTTCCTGAGGGTCTGAGGGCTAGTCCAACCTTGGCCGCATTTAAGACTTTTTTATTTCGTCTTGTCGCGCCATGAGCATGTTTTTGTGATAATGGCGCAGTAAAAAATGAAAATACATACATACATACATATGCGCTCCATCAGCCAGCCGCGCTCCCTTGCTTCGCCTTTGGCGGTGGAGACCTTGTTGCCGAGGTGGAGACCTTGTTGCCGAGGTGGAGACCTTGTTGCCGAGGTGACGCAGGAAGGCGAGGGTAGAGGGGCCGAGGACACCAGAGGTCTCGACTGCGACAGGCTGGAAGTCGTATCGGGAGCTGAGGTCGGCGTACTTCTTCGCCTTCATGAACTCGGTCTCGCGAGCCGCCCATCCGGCACTGATCGCCGCCCGGGACATGTTCGAGGGACAGAAGGTGTCGACACAAGTTGCGTCTCATACTAAGCTTCTCCCGCAAGCGTACGGGAATACGGTGATGCCGTGCGGGCGTTTTCCATCGCCACGGTCTAGGCCGGCTGGTTCGAGCTGGGCAGGGATGCCTGCGGACAGAAAACCGCGACGGACAACGTCGTTGAGCGCGGCGTGGCGGGGGATGCGTCCAGCGCTGAAACGACAAGACAGAGGGTGTAGGCCGAACGAGTCGACGGTTGAACCGCATCTGCACTTGTGAGGGTTGCAGACTTGAAGGCCCAACCGGATCGCAACTCCAAGGCGCAGGCAGTCATTATCGAGGAATGTGCCGGTGGATGTGCCAGGGAGGCTGGGCAGCCATGCACCCGACTCAGCGCATGCAGCAGCCTCGAAACAGGCCAGGCGATGCTGGTTAAGGGAGGGTTTCAAAGCGGCAGACTGCGCCGAGCAGAGCGAGTTGTCCCAGCACCTCTGCTTGGTGACGTCCAAAGGAGGGTCCAGGCCGGCTTCACGCCACAGGGCAATATCGAGATCGATTGAGGGAGGGGACAGCTGAGACGCTTCCAAGATGGCGCTGATGAGGGGTGACGATGCTGCACGGGATGGCAGATAGGCCGGGAGAGCGAGGTAAGACGCCACACGCAGACCGATTCCACCGTGCCTCACGGGGAGTTTCGCCTGTCTCCAGCCGGTGTCGTCAAAGTGCACGTTGCATATTGTCTCTGCGGTGGACTGGATGCAGCTGTCGTATTGGCCGAGCAACTCTGACTCCTGGTGACATGGGGCAGATCTTAACGTGAAAAGGAGTCGGGAATCGAAAAAGAGATCTTGAGGTGGAAGAGACCGGGGTGGGAGTTGAGGAGGCGGAGCCTGTCGGCCATCCTCCGAAAGTGGTCGAGCTTGGACTCGACTGATCTCTTGATAGCTGGTCGGAGGATAGGTGCACCTAGTAGCTCCAGGTCTTCGGTTGGAGTAGTTGTGGCGTTTGGGAGGGAGGTCGAGATGGACTCCTTCATATGGGTGAATTCCTCATCGTGGTAGCCGACATTGATGAGCTCCGATTTCTTCGGGTTGACGATGAGCCTGAGGCGACGGAGAGATGAGATGCAGATACTGACGTCGTCTGCGACGTGTGGAAGGGGCCTCCAATGGTGGCGTCATCCAGGTACCAGATATTAAGTTCGGAGGATACTGATCTCGCTACCTCGTCGATCGCCAGAGCGAAGAGCCCTTGTTGAGCTATCTGTGGTGGGCGAATGAGAGGACAGCTTCGGGACATCAGAGGTTTGGGTGCGGTGAAGAGTCGAGCGGTCGGTGAAGGTCTGGATGTTCGAGCGAATTATGCGCGAGATCAGTGTGGGGTGATCCAGCTGACGGACAGGAACACCGAAAACCAGCGGAGCAAAAAACACAAGTCGGCTCCAGCCACGGATCTCAGCAGAGTCTAATGCGCTGTCGATTGTGTTTGCTACAGCGTAGGCGACGGTGATGCGGACGGATTTCGGGATCTTAACAGGGATTCTTGCATCCGATCTCAGGCGCGATATAGACTTTAGGATGGTTGCGGGATCTTCGGGGGCATGGCTGTCAGTGGTCGGCGAAGGCGTGCATGTGTCGACTTGGAGTTCAGGATGGAGGGAGGCGCGACAGACCCACGTGATAAGAGAATCCGACTCAGCTCGGTTGAGGCCAGCGCAAGTCAGGTGGAAAAAACCGTTGCATTTAGAGCAATGGCGACCCCGTTTTCGGTTGGTATGGGCTTGGCACTAATTGCACACTGTCGGAGGGAAACAAGCAGTTGGCATTATGCGGGGAGAGCCGAAAATCCCGATCACCAGGGGTTTGATAGAGTAACTTGG
>JAWQFJ010023664.1:0-10438 GCA_034096865.1 Theodoxus fluviatilis | reverse complement strand
AACATCAATAAGTGCAGTTTCAAGTTCATAGTGTGTGGAGGTAAAGTCTGAAATGTTTTCCATGCCCAAGGTTCATACCTGACCTTGCTGGACTGAATGTTGATTGTGTGGTGGATGACTGACTTTGAATGAGTCTTCTCTTTATACAAACCGTTGCGTGGGAGGCTGCTTTAGTGATAACCGAGCAAAAGATCAAGCTCAGGGAAGAAAAAGGTCATACAAAAAATCCTCGTTTTTAAAACGAACGAAGGTCCTCTAGTTCGAAGGATTACCGAAGCCAGACGGCGAGAATGGGTGAAGCAACTCTACAGAAAGAGCGTCACCTTCCAGAATTTTTTTTTAAATTAATTTTTTTTAATTTCATCTTCACTCTAAACTGTATATAGGCCTACATTGTTTAAAAAGGACATTTTATATATAATGTCCCAACAGCAAAAAATAATCGATGGTGGGGGGTGTTTCTGATCCCAAACTGGCAATGATCATCATCAGAATGCACCAGATTGCACCATTTTACATCCTGGTTTTCACAATTGTCTGGGGGAGCAGCAAACTAGGCACTCTGCGCCTTCACACAGCCCCCCCCCCTCCTAAAAAAGTTTGGAAACACCATTCATCAAAAATTAACTGATCCGCCCCAATGGTCGGCGAAGGCGCGCATGTGTCGACTTGAGTTCAGGATGGAGGGAGGCGCGACACACCCACGATAAGAATCGATCATCGTTGAGGCCAGTATAAGTCAGGTGGAAAAAACCGTTGCATTTAGAGCAATTGCGACCCCGTTTTCGGTGGGTATGGGCTTGGCACAAATTGCACACTGTCGGAGGGAAACAATCAGTTGGCATTATGCGGGGAGAGCCGAAAATCCTCATCACCAGGGGTTTGATAGAGTAACTTGGGCTGAAGTCTAGATGAAGGGGACCAAACCTTGTCTTAATTAGAAGTAGGCTGTTTACATACATGGAGGACTGGATCAACATTGGAATCCATTTCTGTGTTGTCTTGCTTGAAGGTCCGGGCTTCGTGCTTTCCACAACCCACAGCAACCTCATTTGTACACTGCCTCTTGCCATTCTTTCGTTGGACCTCGCGATCGATGTTGCGCGCAATTGCCCAGTGTGACTGCTCAGTGTGACTGCCCAGTGTGACTGCCCAGTGTGACTGCCCAGTGTGACTGCTCAGTGTGACTGCTCAGTGTGACTGCCCAGTGTGACTGCTCAGTGTGACTGCTCAGTGTGACTGCCCAGTGTGACTGCTCAGATGCACAAACCACTCTGACCCTTAAACTGCAGACAAAATGGATGGAAAAATATTTCTTGCGTTGTGACAGTGGAACACAAGAAAATGGCAAATAGGGGAAATTTGTTCAATGAAACTTTTAGTCAAGTGATCAACATTGCAATGTGTTCATTCTACTTAATCCCTTTTTGCACTCGCGCTTAAGTTTGTGTGCGTATATAAATGTCATCCCACTTATGTAAAAGTTATGCATTGCATTGTATTGATGTGTATTCTGTGTTTGGGGACACGTCTGGTGGAGGCAGTGGAGGCTGTGGAGGACTGTGTGCAGTAGTGTGGAGCTTGCAGCCTGCAGCTGGTGGAGGAAGACCTTGTCCTGTCTACTGAAGTGGTGTGGAGGCTGCAGGCCTTGTTCTGCTGGCACTGAGGCAGTGTGCTTGTCTTGTGAGTGCAGACGAGTGCAGCCTTGCACTTTGGCAGCTAGCTGGTGCAGCAGTTGAGTGAGGGCTTGAGGCCTGGTGCAATGTTGGTGTGTGCTGCAGTAGAGTGGTGTGTGTGGTGGAGACAGCAGCAGCCCTGGGCTGAGTTGGCAATGTGGTTTTGTTGTTGCAGGTGAGGACAAGGGAGCTGGAGGAGCTGAGAGCCTTGCTGGAGTCCCTGGGAGCAATCAGTAAGATCATCATTGACGCCCTGGAACTATTTCGTGAAGCTTGTCCTTGGAAACATTTTCATTCAAAATACAAGTATACTGTTGTGAATTCCCAGTGTAGTCATCTGTTCCTATGCAACCTGTCACACGTTAGAATTGGATGTGTGCATCCTGTTTAGTTTTACTTCCAGATTTTCTTATAATGTGCTGAACGAGTCATCATTAAGAATATGAGTTCACGTCATGGGTTTCTTAAAAAGATTAATTTAAAAGTGTCTGTCACATGTGTGCTAAATGATAGACAATATATTGCATCTGTGTTTTGTGTGATGCAATGAGTGTGTGTCAGCTGAGGGCCGTGGAAACTTCTGAGTAAAGTGTAGGTCATCTTTTTCTCACAGAGACTAAGACTGCTGCTGCTGCTGTCCCTGCTGGTGTGAGAGACCTTCCAGTTGTCTGTGAGTAGCAAGATGTACACTGCCCACTTCCATAAACACTGACACGTTCATAGGTCTGTAGTCAGCTCAGACTACACCACCAATTGCCACTGCTACAACTCCATGACTTCAGCTGAGCTTCATGTTTAGTCATGCATGCATGTCACAACAGCTGGCCAAATTTAATGATATGTTGAGATTTTTCAATCTCGTCAGTAATCAACAAAGAGGTTTTTACTCACTTACCCTATTGGACAAGTAGCCTAAAATCACTTACCTGGCAGATGTCCTTATTATTTATCCATATTTTCCTTTGTGTTGTGAATCGTCCTATGCACAGTCACACACACACATACACACACATACACACACACACACACACACACACACACACACACACACAATCACACACACACACACACACACACGCACACACACGCACACTATCACACACACACATACACACACACTCACACACTCTCTCACACACACACACACACACACACATACACACACACATACACACACACACACACACACACACACACATACACACACACACTCACACACTCTCACACGCATACACACACACTCACACACATACACACACACACACTCACACACACACGCACATACACACACACATATACACTCACATACACACATATATACACACATATACACACACACACACACACACACACACACACACACACACACACACACACACACACACACACACATACACACACTCCAATCATTCTCTCTCCATTCACACTTTACTTGACACTTTTACTTCAATATATTCTGGTACTAGCTTCCATCTTTATATCAACAACTAAGAAGTAACAGAGAGAAAACATGTCATTTCACTGAAAACAGCTTTGAACATCCCTGCCTTCCCTACCCCACCCCAGGCAGCACAGTAAGTTCCCTTCTTTCCCCCTTCCTTCCCCATCTCTGAACAGTTTTCTTTCCCCTTCCTCCCCCTGTCCCTGCACATGTCTGCACCCTCCCCACCCCCAGTGCTCCACTGAACAGACTGACATCCTGTGCTAGCATCCTCACACCTGCCAAATCCCCACACCTTTGCTGCACAGTTTACTGCCTCTCCCTAAATAGTACTACCGTCCTTGAAAATAGCACTTGCTCAGTCGGTCAGGCTGAACGATGCAAGCCTGCCCCACGAAGGTCTACTTGCCTCAGGCAGTCGGGCAGTGGTTAATGTTGACCCCTGCTTGTTGCCAACATCTTCATCAGTGGTGCTGACACTGACACCAGATGTACACTCCATGACAGAAAGCACACATGCACACTGTGTCAGCAGCTTTGCTTCCACTGCTGTCACTTCTACACTGAGGACATGTCTGAAATGCAGACAGCCTGCTTGCTTGCACTCAAAGTCACCATTACATGGAAAAGTGCATTGATACACTGATACTACTGTGTGATAACAAACACTGATAAAAGCTTTTAAAGCTATTACAATTTGAATGTTTTGTTAATATAAAAACGTTATTACTGAAGTAGCTTCACTTATAGCTGATACTATAGTATACTTACAAAGATTGATGAATGAATGAGATCTGTCACAGTATCTATGTTAGTTTTAAATGAACAAACATCCTGAGGTAGTTATATTTATAGCATTCTCCTTCTATTTCAGTTGTTGTTGTTTACCTTTCAGTTCCTGACATCAGGCTGGATGGCAGTCGTTGCCCTGGAGACTGCACAGTCAGTGCTGATGGCTGCTCCCTGAGCAACCAGCCCCACCCTCCCAGTCCCTCCCAGTCACAGCAGAAATTCAGCTTCAGGGGAACTTGTGGCACAGTGGCCTTGCCAGGGCAGACGTGCTACTGGCAGGTCCACGTCAAAGCCTTGCCAGATCCTAGAATAGCTGAAGTTTTTTTTTGTGTGTGAGTGTGGAGTGTCCTCCATGCAGGATCTCCAGGCAGCTGGTGTATGGATAGCTGTCACAGGTCGCAGTGCCCTCACTGTTGGACTGTTCCCTACACAAGGCAGTGTGAAGGCCAGGGTGTACCACTGTGGCACACGACTCACTGAGACAGTGCTGGCCCCCTTCAACCCACACAGCCCTGTGGAAAGAACCCTAGGCTTCCTGCTGGATGCCCAGAGGTAACGTCTTGTCATCATAGACGTTGATGGCAGACAGGTGCTGTGTGAGAGGGAGGTGGCCATGTCACAGCCTCTGTGGCCATGTGTCAGTGTGTTCAATCCAGCAAGAGTGACCCATGCCTCAGTGTGTGTGAGAGTGGAGAGTGGTCAGCAAGTGACCTTGACCCCTGATGTTGTTGGCCTGATCCAGAATTTGCTGAGTTGAAATGTTTTGATGTTTGATGACATGAGCCAGAGTGTGTTCATGACTCTTTATAATGTGTGTGTGTGTGTGTGTTTGTGTATGTATGTGTGGGTGTATGTGTGTTTGTGTGTGTATGTGTGTTTATGTGTGTATGTGTTTGTGTATGTGTGTGTGTGTGTGTTTGTGCGTGTCTGTGTGTGTGTATGTGCGTGTGTATGTGTGTGTGTGTGAATGAGTGCTCATAAGTGTGTATATGTATCTTTGTGAATGCATTTTTGTTGAGGCAGGAATATTGAGCTTGAATGTGTATGGGTACATGTGTATGGGTGTGTATGAATGTAAATGTGTACAAATGCATGTGTCAATGCATGTGTTCATGCATGTGTATCTTGTATATGTGTGTACTTAAGTGTATTAATGTATTTGAGGCAATGTTTATGTATGTGAGAATGTATGTGAATGAATTGAATATGAGAGAGAGAGAGAGAAAGAGAGAGTGAGAGAAAGAGAGAGAGAGAGAGAGAGAGAGAGAGAGAGAGAGAGAGAGAGAGAGAGAGAATGTGTGGGCATGTGTGTATGTGTATGTAACATTCTATTGCATAGTTCATGTCATCACTATATGCATCGCTAATATGCATGACTGTGTGCTTCCTCCATGTATTTGTCTTTGACCACACGACCCTCTCTCAGTGCAAGGAAACTACACACATGGAGTGCTGTGTGTTGAGGAATGCTTGTATTTGTACAGTCGCATAGCAACAACGGGTACTTTGGTCTTCTTTTGAATGTGTACATTTATTGATTTTTTTCAATAGGAGAGTTATTTCATTATATAAAAATGATTAATTATTCTGCTTGTTTATAAGTGCTTATGCAGATAAGATGTTACACGTATATTTAGGACATGAGCTCATGCTTTTTCATACAATGGAAAATGGACTAATCCACAGTTTACACAAGTGACATGACACTTTGTAATGTGGCTGGTAATGCAAGTCTCACCAAGTGTAGTTGAGTACATGTAAGTGTGTGTGAAGGAGAAAGGCTGCCTTGTTGTGGAAGTGAGCTTCTCTCTCTGTAAATGTGCAGCGTGTTTGTCTCACTGTAGGCTTTGACCTGAACAGCACTGATGACGGCACTGGCCATTGTTTTGAGATGTGCACTGCACATTTTGTGGGCAGATGTTTTCTTCTTGTGGAGTCTTTGTTTTCGGATTTTTTGTCTGTTTCTTTGGGTGGTTTTTTTTTTTTGGTCATGTGGGTAGTAGGATTTGTATGACATAGGCGCTGTTACCCTTATTCAAAGATGGTGAGTTTGGAATATTTCTATTCCTACTTGACTGCGTGCAGCACTGCTTATACAACTTATTACACATGTATGCAACACTCGTGGGATATGATGATTCCACAAATATATGCTGACTGTTCTGTAGCGATCTCGCCACATACTCAGTGTAGGCATCGTTTACCATTTCTCATTGCTGTGATTTCTAAATGTGCCATTGTGCTCCCAAGAATAAAGACACCACAACACTACTGTAAGAGGGTGAGAATAGGATGTAGAGACCTGTCCAAATATATGTAGTTCAATGCACTGTCTCTTATCTGTTCCCATCCTTGGGTGCGTGGATTGTAACTGCTCAGATACGTGAAAAGCATGTTTCTCTCACACTCTGTTGCTGCCTTAGAGATACATGTTGTTCATGCAGACTCTCTCTCTCATCTGGCACTATGTTCGACTTCTTTTGCGGTGCTTGAGAGCACATCGAATTTTAGAGTTTATTAATCTAATTTACCATGTACTGTCTGTAATATTGAATATAACCCTAGTGTTTATCCTTATCAATCATCTCATATATGGCAACCTGCACTAAATGAGTTATAACCGGTAATATTAAAAGAAAACAATGAATAAGTACCTGATTTAATTGGCACCATAAATATTTCACTGGCAATTCATTTATACACGAATCACTTTTGGAGTTCATTCATTGGCGCAGAATATGTACTTTGACTAACGCACTTTCTAAAGGAGTGAAGTTTGCCATATGGAACTGTTGATTTAAGACTCAAACAGTCGTGAGAACCTGTTGTGTCAGCACAATTTTGCCTTAACTGGGAACCACAGGTCCCAGCTTTTAGTTAGAAATTCCGTCTGCTTTCGCGGGGAAGTCCGCGCAGAGGCTATTTAAAGCCAGAGCAGGACGGAGGCCACAGAGAGGCCTCGGGGAGGTCATCCCAGCAGGCAGTAGCCATGTACTGTGCTCTCTGTTACCATGAATAAAGACGAAGAAATTTGATGCCACGTCTTCTTGTCTGCTGATTCCTTGGAGGGAGTGAAGAGAGAGAGACACACGCACACCGTCTCTATACTCCCTGTCTGCTCGAGCCAAGCCACACTCCGGTGTCGGCGACTGAACAGTCCACCCTAAACTTTGGTCCCCCCTCGGCTACGTTCTTTCTATAGTCCGTTTCAACATTGCTATCTGCATTAACAAAAGAGAGGGGGGCCCATTGGGCCCATGCCTATTAAAATAACACAAGAGAGAGAGGGGGGGACCATTGGGCCCATGCCTATTAAAATAACACAAGAGAGAGAGGGGGGGGGGACCATTGGGCCCATGCCTATTAAAATAACAAAAGAGGGGGGGGGACCATTGGGCCCATGCCTATTAAAATAACACAAGAGAGAGGGGGGACCATTGGGCCCATGCCTATTAAAATAACACAAGAGAGAGGGGGGGGGGACCATTGGGCCCATGCCTATTAAAATAACACAAGAGAGAGAGGGGGGCCCATTGGGCCCATGCCTATTAAAATAACACCAGAGAGAGAGGGGGACCATTGGGCCCATGCCTATTAAAATAACACCAGAGAGAGAGGGGACCATTGGGCCCATGCCTATTAAAATAACACAAGAGAGAGAGGGGGGCCCATTGGGCCCATGCCTATTAAAATAACACAAGAGAGAGGGGGGGGTACCATTGGGCCCATGCCTATTAAAATAACACAAGAGAGGGGGGACCATTGGGCCCATGCCTATTAAAATAACAAAAGAAAGGGGGGACCATTGGGCCCAGGCCTATTAAAATAACAAAAGAGAGGGGGGACCATTGGGCCCAGGCCTATTAAAATAACACAAGAGAGAGAGGGGGGGACCATTGGGCCCATGCCTATTAAAATAACAAAAGAGAGGGGGGCCCATTGGGCCCATGCCTATTAAAATAACAAAAGAGAGGGGGGACCATTGGGCCCATGCCTATTAAAATAACAAAAGAGAGGGGGGGGACCATTGGGCCCATGCCTATTACAATAACACAAGAGAGGGGGGACCATTGGGCCCATGCCTATTAAAATAGCACCAGGGAGGGGGGGCCCATTGGGCCCATGCCTATTAAAATAACAAAAGAAAGGGGGGCCCATTGGGCCCATGCCTATTAAAATAACAAAAGAAAGGGGGGACCATTGGGCCCAGGCCTATTAAAATAACACAAGAGAGGGGGGACCATTGGGCCCATGCCTATTAAAATAACACCAGGGAGGGGGGGACCATTGGGCCCACGCCTATTAAAATAACAAAAGAGAGGGGGGAAATAGCACAAGAGAGAGAGAGAGGGGGGGGGGGGGGCAATTGAGCCCATGCCTATTAAAATAACACAAGAAAGAGGGGGGGGGAGCATTGAACCCCTCCCCCCTCTCTTGTGTTATTTCAATAGGCATGGGCCCAATGGTCCCCCCTCTCTCTCTTGTGTTATTTTAATAGGCATGGGCCCAATGGTCCCTCCCCCCTCTCTCTCTTGTGTTATTTTAATAGGCATGGGCCCAATTGTCCCCCCCCCCCCTCTCTCTCTTGTGTTATTTTAATAGGCATGGGCCCAATGGTCCCCCCTCTCTCTGGTGTTATTTTAATAGGCATTGGCCCAATGGTCCCTCCCCCCTCCTCTCTCTCTCTCTTGTGTTATTTTAATAGGCATGGGCCCAATTGCCCCCCCCCCCCTCTCTCTCTCTTGTGCTATTTTAATAGGCATGGGCCCAATGGGCCCCCCCCCTCTCTTGTGTTATTTTAATAGGCATGGGCCCAATAGTCCCTCCCCCCCCCCCCCCCCCTCCCCCACACACCCTGCCTGCCACTCAGCTTGGGAACACAAATACCGCGTGTATAAAGAAGGAAAGGAGATTTATGTTTCCATTCATGTAGTGCAGTAACTGAAACATGGATGTAATACCAAGCAATGTGTTTGTCCTGAATTCCTTATCACTAGCCATTGAGAGAAGACAACGTGTACATTGAATTTTTATTAAATCCACATTGCCTCTGATTCATACTCAATGACGTCTACATCATTACAAATCAATCAAGGAACCTGAAGATTTTCTTGTAACAACTCCTACGTCACGATCAAACGACAACTGTCAAGAGGTAAACACGCTACCTGACAAGAGGTGGAACCATTCAGTCGTGTATCTGTGTCACACACGAGGTCAAGACAACAAGTGGGACTGTCGTGTATCTGTGTCACACACGAGGTCAAGACAACAAGTGGGACTGTCGTGTATCTGTGTCACACACGAGGTCAAGACAACAAGTGGGACTGTCGTGTATCTGTGTCACACACGAGGTCAAGACAACAAGTGGGACTGTCGTGTATCTGTGTCACACACGAGGTCAAGACAACAAGTGGGACTGTCGTGTATCTGTGTCACACACGAGGTCAAGACAACAAGTGGGACTGTCGTGTATCTGTGTCACACAAGAGGTCAAGACAACAAGTGGGACTGTAGTGTATCTGTGTCACACACGAGGTCAAGACAACAAGTGGGACTGTCGTGTATCTGTGTCACACACGAGGTCAAGACAACAAGTGGGACTGTCGTGTATCTGTGTCACACACGAGGTCAAGACAACAAGTGGGACTGTCGTGTATCTGTGTCACACACGAGGTCAAGACAACAAGTGGGGCTATCGTGTATCTGTGTCACACACGAGGTCAAGACAACAAGTGGGACTGTCGTGTATCTGTGTCACACACGAGGTCAAGACAACAAGTGGGACTGTCGTGTATCTGTGTCACACACGAGGTCAAGACAACAAGTGGGACTGTCGTGTATCTGTGTCACACACGAGGTCAAGACAACAAGTGGGACTGTCGCCGAGTGGTTGGAGGGCTTGACCAGCAGTTGCTTGCGGCAAGTGGGTGTGGCATTGGGAGCAGCTCGGACCGCAGAGTTGCATCTTTGAGCAAGACGCTTGACTCACAATGCTTGTTCATACCCCGGATTCAAAACGGGTACCTGTGAAAAGTGAGCTGGTAAACTTGTGAATGTAGATGTTAACACCTTCATCCGCAGCCTGGTTCCACGCTCTCCAGGGAGTTGAGACGTGTTGGAAAGATGAAAGAAGGAGCCAGCTGACCAGGAGATACAAGTGTGTAGACTGAGATTCAGGCGTGAAGAGTTGCCGTGTAAAAGCAGGCATCCTTTCAAATCTGTGGTCACAAATAACATTACGTACACAATCCTCATCTATGGAGCACGTTTCAGCATAACACAGTTCATATGCAACATATCAGCTCTTGTGTTTACATAATGATGCTGCCACTACAAACAACAATAGCTCGGTATAGAAGAATTGTTTCAAAAGTTAAATTCGACCGCGCAAGAATTTGTGCTGGTGCCACGCAGTCCTCAGTGCATAAAAAGGTGCCAAGGTGTTCCCACAGGGAGCACTGTACCCTGGCCTGCCACAGGTCTCGGACACAGAGAGGTCTTCCACCCAGGCGTGGCACCAGACACA